>JAVCKT010029309.1:16203-51203 GCA_032273925.1 Rhynchotus rufescens | reverse complement strand
TGTGCTATCAAGGTGGAAGGATACAAAGGGTAGGAACTGACAACAAAAACAAGATGCATCAATGTAAAATATTATTGCCTATAGAAACTTTGGCTGAGGACTTGTTGAGTGGCTCCAGTGCTAAGCAGGCAAGAGAATACAAATATCCAGAGAATACAAATATTGCACCTTCTAAGCAGCTTCATAGATTGCAGAGGTGAAGATGTGTGACTTGTGTTTCCCGTGGTAAGTGGGCAGTTTCTGAGCAGGTTAACTCACTGCAGAGGCAGCCCCCAACTCTGGTTCTTTGTGGCACGTAAAGGAAATGAAAGTACAGCCAAAACCAAATTCATTTAAATATCTGAGCAAATATATAGGATATTTTTTTCCTGCAGACTCTCACTGGGTTTAAAAATATAAACAACCTCTGCAGTCCAGCTGCATGCTCCCAATAAGCAGTTTGGAAACCTGACTAAAATCTAGCACTTTGCCCCGGCAGTTTATCAGTCCCACTGGCCATTTGCTGAATTGAAGCCATGGAGCTGTAGTGAGTTTAAAGGGCGCTGAACAACCACAAAACAGCTCAAAGTTTGTCTAAAAGGACTTCACTTCATATTACCCTTCAGGCCAAAATAATTGGTCCTAATCTGTGCCTCAAAATCCCACTGACTACATGTGCTTATTTGCATGCATGCACATACATATATATATATGTGTGTGGGTGTGTGTGTGTGTGTGTGTGTGTGTATACACACATACCCTTTTTTTGTTTTTTTTTTCAGATAAAAAAAGCCTTCTTTTCATTGTTTTGTGGTTTCTCACTGATTGAATGCTGTTCCATCTTTGGTCCATCCTGGCCTATACCCATCCTATAGTTCACAGGAATTTGGACCAGAGCCTCATTTGGAACAAAAACAGCCATCTGAAAAAGGCTCGTGCAGCACGAACCTGCAGTGCCGGCCTCACAGCTCTGAGCAGGACCCGGGCATGCTGGAAAACTGCTGCATAAACATAAAAATTGGTGCCAAGACAACAGCGGCGGAGTAAAAGCTTGCGGCACCATCACCTGCAGGTACCTTCCCATCCATCAGCTGTGTCCCCACCTGGGAGCCCCAAAATTTCACCTCCCGTGTTGGAAAACAAAACTGTTTACTGAACACAGCAACAGGAATTGAAGTTATTCCACTGCCAAAAGTGACCCGAATTATTTCAACTATCCATGGCATGATTCATGGCATGAATAAAACAGACAATTCAAAAAGAGAGAAGGAGCAAAATGGGAAAGCAAGAGGGTGGAAAATAAGCCAAGTTAGCATACAAGGACATTTCTAAATAAGCACTTGTAACCATAATATTGTTATTATAATAAATACCTGCCTTTGTTAGTCTATGAGCACAGCATCACCTGTTGACTGGGAGCTGAAGGTTGTTGACTGGGAGCTCTGATAAAAATGATAGCAATGATAACTAGAGGAATAATTAAGCTTCCCTGTTAGGAGTACACGTTCTACTGGAAATTTCAGAACCTGTCACTGGCATACAAAAGTGCTAACAATAGCTGAATTAAGGTTACACACAACCTAACTGCAGGCTTTTGACACGTTACATAGAGAAAAGACAACAACTAGGATATAAAAGCTGAATAAATGAATAAGTGGATACTCATTCAGCCTGCTGGCTGTGAAGTGCTTAAGGAGCTGCTACAAAATTGTGAGTGTAGCTAAGAATATGGAAAGGGAGAAAAAAACGAAAAATAAAAATCAAAACAATACAAAAAAAACAGATTCTTTCCAGCAGGACAAGTAAGCTCCAGAAACCAAATCAATATCTTGCAATAATGACTAAGCTGAATGCATTGTTAATGTTAATAAAATGTATGCTTTCCCCTTCTGATATTAAAAGCTAAAGCAAATATTTGACAAATCTTAAATAAACAATATTGACAATGTTAATACAATCTACCACCAATATTAATGCATGAAAAAATAATAAAGGTATTGCAATTTGGGTCTCAAATCTCTCAGTCTCAATGCTGCTGTCATCCAATGAAACGCTGTAATATCTGTTGTAAAAATTATCTCCTGCTTTGCTAAGAAATAAAACCAAAAGCAATAGATATTATTTATGCAATTCTTGGCAGTACTCAGCTTCTGCTCATTACATACCAGACAGCTAGACAGCACAGAGAATACAAGTGAACTTAAAAGTTCTAATTTGAGAGCTGGGTTAATATTACTGGCCATATTGCTGATAAGAAGACAAAAATAAAATAAAAAGAGAGCATGAAGGAGTAGGTAGTGTCATGATGGTTTACACTGTGTTTTAAGAAAGAAGAAAACAAATCTACTTGCCAACACAGACACATTATCTTCAATGCATTCAGTTCAATAAGGGCAACAGTAATACAAGAAATGTTATTCAGGAATCAGGCATAATTACATAATAATCCATAATTATATGGATTTTAAAATATCTACTTATAAACCTGAAATTTAGATTTCAGGTTTATACCTCAACATTTTATTCTGCTTCAACCCTTCATTGTCCCTCAGAAATTAGTCAAAATATTCCTTGCCTGAGTTGTATGGAAATATGAGGAACAAGTGTATCCTTCACGTGATCCTAGAAAGAAATTCAAGCCAGACCTTGTAATCATCTTCTCTGTTTATAAAAAGATTTACCAAAACTTCCAAACCTTTCATATTTTTAACAGCGTAGAAACTGGACAAGCAATTGAAGTGAATTTGGTTTAACTCTTGACAGTCAGGTAGAGACAAGACATAAAACTGTGCTTGCTGCATGGAACCAGGCATTTGCCTCTTCTAGGTCCATAAGGGCTCGTGGAGACCCAAAGCCGACCAGGAACGGTCTGTTCACCTGGCATGTTCTATAAGGGGACTACTATGCAATAGATGGGTTTTAATGAACCAAATCCAAACCTAAGACTCCATAGATTTGTATAAGATCCATTCTATAACATCTGGAGTGAAAATGGAACTACTTGGCTTTTTTTTTTTTTTTTCCATGAAAAACTGTAGCAAAGAATTGTCTTGAAGATTGTATTTTAAACAGATTCATTTTCTCCATGGAAATTATTGAGTTAGGAAAAAAAATATTTGATTTTATACGCTTTGAAGACGGGACCAGCAATTTCACTGAAGTTGCAAATAAAGCTAGAATTTTGGTGTTAAATGCCTTGCAAAACAAAAAAAGAAAAAATATGTAAAATTCTGTGAAACAAATTATGTGAATTCTGCACAGCTTACTCAGGGTATAACTGTAAATGAAAAGACCAAACTAATTAGATTATAAACACTTAATCCGCCTTCTATTGTTTTATCATATGTGGTAGGTATAATATCTCCACATGAATGACTTGCAGCAAGTCGTCAACCTACTGTGTTCAAGAAAGCCCATCAGATTAGAAAGGCCTCCTAAGTTATGCTTGAAGAAAATGAGATTGGTAATAACTTTCTGATCATGGTAACACCAATGCAAGTGCTTTATCTCTGTTAAATTTTAGGATTCAGGAGGCACTGGATCCTAGGTCAGACATCAATAGAAGGTTTCACTGGCATAAAACAGGCACGTGTCAAAGGACTAAATGTTATTTTGAATTAGTTTTAGTAGTGTCCTTGTAGGAAGTGCATTAAAACCAATTGGTGTAGGATCAATGAATGATATTGAGGAGACTGAAACCATCTACACCATTTGGAAATATCAAAGCTACACAGTTGGAAGCTAAAAACACATCTCTGAGTGGGAAGTTCATCAATAAGGCTAAAACTAGGAAATCCGCTCAAAATGACCACTTAGATTTTCTCCTAAAATACAAGGAGCTCCCAAAATACATGGAGCATAAGGATGGAAGACATATGCAAAGAGTAGCTAGACAAGAAATGCTGGAGCACAGTGTTCAAGGAGAACTGAATCTCTCCACTTTTATACTTAGGTAACATGGAAAACGAGCCCCTAGTCTTTTTTATATTTATTTTTTTTTCTTTTACCAAGTTCAGAGAAATCAGCAGAGAATATCTTTACTCCACAAAATTAAAATTAAAAGAAAAAAAAAGGCATGGTTTCATCACACAGAAAAATAATATGTTCTGAGAACATGCAGCAGTGTGGGTGGCCACGATGGAAAAAAAACAAAACAAAGATTTTGAGTATTTGTACAACCAATAAAAATCCACACAGAGTGCTATTTCTGCTCACTAAAGTTTTGAAAGACATTACTCTCCTAGAAGACAGATAAAAGGGAAGAGGTGGGAGGAGAAAGGGAGACTATCATGGAATGAGGAATAAGGGCCAGAGCCACAATTGCAAGATTGATGTGAGTACCACGGTTAGCAAAGACCACTGCGGTGCACAAGGGTGTCAAGATACTGTCCCGAGAGAGGAGAGGACTCTGAGAAATGAGAAAAGAAAAGGCAAGAGAAAGCAAGTTTAAAGAACAGCAAATATTAGAGAGATGAGGAAAAACAGAAGGGCCCAAGTGTCACTCGAAGGGGCTACGGGAGCAATTGCTTCTGGCCCTGTGCTAATCCACAAATTAATGAAATAAGAACAACTGAAAAGTTAAACCACAGCATGCACGTTTCAAGGCAAATCTCACAGTGGTGCTGCAGGACGAAGCAAGATAAGAAACATCATCATGGAAACACAGGGCAAAAACTGCACTTTTTCAGGATTAGAGCAAAACAACACATGTACCTAAAGTATCTGGGTGCCTATCTAGGCTTTCTTTTCTGCATTAAGTATGTATTTTTTTTTTGAAGAATAGATATTTGCCCTTAAAGTTTCATATTCTAGTTCTTCTTCACTAATATAAAATGTAAATTTCTATTTTTTCAAAGTTCTTATAAAAAAAATTGTATTTCTATATACTCTTCCTCCATCATATGGAATTTAAAAGAAAATTGCAACTCTGCTTCAGAATTGTATAGGCTAGTGGAAAACCATGGAGAGAGAAAATAACCCTCAGTCACCTGTTATACTGTGAGATCTTTGAGTGATTTTAGAGTAATAGAACCCCATCAAATCTCAATAAAATCCTATAGACTTGATTCTGTTAAATCTGCTAAGACCTTTTCGTACGTGAATTTCCTCTTATTGTCCTAGAAAAATAGTTTGAGAACCATTTGTGAGGTTGTGAACTGGTATGAACTTTTTGTTTTTTTCCAAAATTTGCCATGTTACGAGTCTATAAAATATATTACCATGACTCAAAGCTTTTTATAGCTTGCTTCCAATGAGCAATCCTTGAACCAGCCAGTTCATTTTCTGTTCTTGATTTAAAGCAGAGAACTGGGTAAATATTTAGCCCATCACTAATTACCCTCTATATCTCTGAATATGCAAATTTCAATGCATAAGGAATTTTCTCTGACAGATTTGGCAAGTATAAATTATCTTTGTCCTCCTGACTCCCTGCTTCTACAGACAATGAATCAACAGTTGGTGTTAAAAGGCTGCAACTTTATTATTAATAATCAATACCCGTTTTCAACGGGAATACACTTCACCAGCATTAGTGCAATTACTTTATGTTAAATAATTTTAATACCAAAGACATGTCCACTGCTGGCCTGCACCAAAGTCATAGCACTCCTGAGTGACTGCTGCTACTCTTTATGCGTTTATTTCCAGAAAGGAAATAAAAATTGCATAGTCCAACACATTCTTATTTTGACAGAGGGCTAATTACAAATTGGTTATGCTTTGTATAAATTGCATCCCAAAAAGTCATGTCCAGCTTTGGGACCTAAGGATTAGACCTCTTTATTAAAAAAGTAGTTGTCCTAAAAGGCACTGTGCAAGAAATCTCTGCCATACTGACAGGGATAAATGGGTAAAAAACGGTCATTGGCAGGCACCTGTGCTGGGAAGAGCACAGTTCAACCCTCTTTGCATTTTCCAGTATGGAAAAATATGAAGCCAGACAGGCACAAGGGGTGATTTCTGAATGTCACCAGCACGATAAATCCAAATAGTCCGTAACTACTTAAAAACACCAAGGTGCCCGATTTAGCTCTGCTGTGGAGAGTGCACATTGTGTACACGATGTACACAAATATGCAATTTTATATATTTTCAGCCTTTTTAAAAAAGCATTATTTGCCTATCTACCATATATGTAATCTAAAAAATACATATTTTAAGGTCTGGCCCTTAATACTTCCAGACCAAAATGTCATAAGATGGTATCCCCAAGGCTAATGTAAGCGCAGAATATTATATATATACTGACTTTAATTTAAAATTACTTTTTTTTTTTTTTAAACCATAATGAACAAATTCCCAATGATACCGACAGTGGTCTCTATATTTTAAGAGAAGGCAAAAGAATGACAGACCATGCTGCAAAAACAACTGATTCCCACCCGCATCTCAGTCTGTACTTTGTAATTCCATAGGCAGAAGTCTCTCTTCTTACTAGAGAAACGCTTATCCTCAGCTGAAGGAAAATAAAACACACACCTCAGAGAGGAGCTCCTAAAATTTGAACAGGCGCGTGCGTGTTGCCAAGAGGAGCAGCTGTTTTTTGCCAGAAAGAAGATCTGGCAGGCTTCTCGTCACAAGGTCACAGCTTAGGGGCTTACCCAGGAGAGGAGATGGGAAGCAAGAAATGTTGGCATGGCGCTGGGACAGGTTGTCCTTGATGAACTGGAAGGAGATGGCTGTTTTGGCCACGGGCTCTTGGCAGCCGTTCCACGTTCAAGGCAACTGTACAAATTGTTTCCTTAGCATCTGAGTTCACGTTCCCCAAGTTTCTGGTCCAAGAGGACCCAAAAGGTCAGATTCACCAGCACAGGAAGGACTCGCAAAAGCAGAAAACAGACGCTAAGGCATTGTGAAATATAACTTAGATACGGCTCTCCACACTCAGCAGAGATTTAGATCCTTCCTGAACTAAGTGACCTAAAACTGTGTGGGCCCCTGTGGATTCGGTGATTCCATAACCATGGAATTTGCTGCACAAGTTTGCAGAAGGATTGAAAGTCAGCAACTTTGCCTCCTTGTAAAGCTCTACGCCGCAGGCTAGCTGGACGCCGAAATGTGAAAACTTCTGTCTTACTCATCTCCCTCAAAAAGGTGTCAAGGCAGCTTGCAGGGTTAAATGATGCATTTACCTTCCTTGTGTTAACTCTGAAACCTAATACTGAATATCGGTATTTCTAATGATTTGATTATTGACCACGTGACTGAAATACTTGTCCAAATGTTGGATCAGTCTGACATGGGAAACAGCAGCATTTGGCAAGCTCCAATCAAGAAAAATTATTTGTGCAAGAAAACACTGATTTTTCTCATACTTGAAATGAAAACGGATGTACTGATCACTGACAAAATATTAGCTGTCAATAACAAATCCTTCCTTTCACTGCCTCTATATTTTTGGTCAGGATGGGAGTCCAGATTGCCCCTTGCCTTTCTCACTGTATGTTCTTGAAGCCTTAAACAAGGTGATGATGCCTCCCAGTTGGATCTTTGGACTCCCTTGGCCTCAAGGATGAGGGATGAGCTGGTCTGGCATCCTGGCATGCTTAGGGAGTTGCTTCCTGTTGCAAGTGGCTTTCTAAAAGAGGTCATGACTGGACTCCTTGTATGCCCTCCCTTCTGCTCCAACACCTCTGAGCATGATTGGTGTTGAATCCCTCCAGTCTGTGTCCTATTTTGCTTTCCCTTGGGCACGTGTGATCTTACAGAAGAAAGTTCATCCAAGCTCGACCAGAGTGCTCCATTCCTAGGGTAAATGACAGGACCATCAACACCACTATCTCCCCACAACAATGGCAACAATGTAGGAAATACTTTTTTAAAAAAAGAAATACAATAATATGTTATAAACTGGAAACTAAAAATATGAGAACACCATCAAATAAGCCACACTGAGCATAAAAATTAACAAGCTTGGGTAATTATTCCATTATTCAGTTCTTCCAAGTCAATGGAAACACTCCAATTTTGAAACTACCTGAATCATCAACTGCCCAGTTTCCAGCTTGATTTCATGGGTGACAAAGGTGTCTAAAAAGGTTTATTAATGAATTTAGCTACCACTTAAAGTTATTCACTGGGTCTCTGCTCAGTGACATCATCTGTTCTGACTATATTAAGGATAGACAAAGCAGCTGAAGACAAGGGCAAAGGAATAAAAGAGTTTCGTGAAAAAGAGCACTAGGAAACTCAAAGTCTTCTAAAGTCAATGTAAAGTCCCATAATATTCACCCACCTTTTATTTATTGTGAGATTAAGAGCAAAAAAAGCATTATGTAATTGTGAAACATTACTGTTATTCTAATACTGAGACAAATGCAGAGCAATAAAACACTATTATATGAAGTAACTATCACAGGAGAATTACTTAATGCTCTGGTTATAAAACGCTTCCAGAGATAGGTGTTTCTCATCTTAAAACTTATCAAAAATAATTTAATCTGGCCTTTTTGTCTAAATTCCTATCCCATCTTTTTCTAGTCTGCCTCTTGTTCACTTTAGTTAGTCATCTGTTCCTTCCTCCCTATCTCTCAGAAGGTATCGCATGTAAAGGTCAATTCTCTTAACACAGCTTCTGCCCACTCTTCAGCTAATATATTATAGCACGTTATCAGGTTTCCAAACAATTGTTCAGTTTTCATTAGAATGTGCTAGGTTTCTCTCTCTCTGCAGTGTTAGTAAAAATGGTGTTGAGTTGTTGACTAGTAATATGAACATGCAACTTGTGCCCTTAGAAGTGGGATGGAATTGATTCCTGTTATTAAAAACAGACCTCATGTAAGCTGGAATTCATGCTACAAAGGTTAATATTATAAATGCGCAACTTATGATAGCAACTTCCCTATTGTAGGCTATGATTTAGGTTTTAATGAGCCATTCTCAGCTTCTGATCCATCGTCTTGTATCATGTTTTCGTACTGATATGCAATAGAATCATAACGTGCAAAGTTAGAAAAACTACTTCATACAAGAAAAAAAAAAGATTTTCTTCCCAGCCCCTCACTTCTATGTACTATTATCTGAATTTTCCAATTTTTCTTTCTCCTAGAAATGAAAAATGATTGGCTAGGTTGCAGTCTTACTCTTACACGAGTAGCATGAATGAAGGGAACAAATCTGAAAGAAAGCAATGCTCCCCATCATTAGGAAAAAAAAATGTTCAGGAGTCTAGATGAAGACTCAAGAAAATGAACTTCAGGCTTTTGAAAAAAATTGGGACATCCTATAGACTACAGAACTACTTTATGTAATATATATTTTACATGCAAACCGAAATGTTTGAACATTACTGAGGCTATACCACTTTGAAAAAAATGTTAGAGAGCTCGAAAACCAGTGGGCTACATAATACCCAAATGGTATTTACATTTCCATCGGAATAAGGAAGCAGGTCTTCACAAGCTAGCCTCCCCAGTTTAACATAACCCAGTGAAATACTGTACAATATTGCCTTTTAACAGAGCAAAAAGTGTTGCTGTGTTATTCAGTTGACAGGATAGTGCTTGTGATAACGACTCTGCGTGCACGGACCAGACTCTGCTGCTGTAGAGTAAAAGCACAGACTGTGAGCACTGCTGCAGCGCAGGGCCACGGTGCTGAATACTGAGGAGCTCCTACCCCAGGATGTTTTCTCCTTTCCTCTCAGTAAATACACTCTTTTAATCAGTATTCATAAAATTCATCCCCCAAAACCTTTTGGAAGACTCTTGAAAAACTTTGGAAATCATTTTGCATAGAGATGCTTGTGCTGACAGGACATAAGCGTGGGAAGGACCTGTTAGGTCACTGAATCCAATCTCCTGCCATCACCAGAAATCCTCTGATCCCATTCCAGACTTTATCAAGCTCCATCACCACTAAAATCTGAAATAAAAGGAGATTTGTAGGGCTTAGGAGTTCATGAGCTGCTGTTCCTTCATGCTCTCCCTCTCATGTCTGGGAGCAGCTTCCTGCAAGCAGCTGCAAAACCACTTCCTTGCTCAGCTTTAGAGCCCCTCCTTGCTGTGATGCCTACAGAAAACCTTGACAATGTCTTGGCTACTTGTGTACAGAGACTGCTGTCTATCATGTTTATAAATATTGTCTCATTTCTTCTTATACTATCTTGTCAGTCTACACCATCTGTTGCCTCCTATGGCATATGCAGATTGCAAGCTCTTCACAGCAGGAACTGACTTTTTCTTCTGTTTGTACAGCACCTAGCACTATGGATGCTTATCCATTACAGGGTCTCCAAGCATCATAACAAGAGAAAATTAATAAAGCTAATGAAGTAATGCAGTTCAACTTGCTTACCTTCATCTTAACTTTGCACCCACGGGAAGGGACATAATACTTTGGTGGAGGAGCAACACTGCAGTATAGGATTGCCTTCTGCAATAAGATGGTAGGCTACAGCAGGCCTCAGTATTAGGAGGGCTTTTGACACCATCTCCTACAGCATTCATATGTGGAGGCTGAAGAGGTATGAGATGGACGAATGATCTGAAGGTGGGTTCAGATTTGGCTGGTTTGTCATGATCAACATCTGGCTGACAAGAATTATGTCCATTACTCAATCCATGAGCATGTTTCAACACCTCAACCAGCAACCTAGATGATAATACAGAGGCTCATGCAGACAGGGCTTCAATCTAGACAGACTGATAGATCTGAGCATTCGTTCAGCAGAAATCTAATGGAGCTACACGAGGAGGAACAGGGCAGCAGACTGAGGGACATCACCCTCTTTGGTCCTCAGTAGGTTACATCTGGAGTGCATTGCTCAGGCTGGGTTTCCCCTGTTCAAGGACATAAAGAAACTGGAGGAGGTCTGGAAGAAGCTACTGAGATCCTCAGATGCCTGAAGAACATGACTGGCAAGGAGACATTGAGATATCTGGGCTTTTTTAATCTGTTGAAAATGATGCTAAGGAGAAATCCAGAGATTATAGAGCCAAACTCTTCTCAACGGAGGCAGAAAATATAACAAGGGGGCAGTGATCACAACTTGAGTTAATTTTGGACAATAGGAAAAACTGGTCACAAGGAGGATAACTCTCAGCCTGGAAAGCAGAGATTTTCAGTTCCTAGGTAGCCTAAAGCACAGCTAAGCCCTGCCAGCTAACATTGCTGATTCTACCACTGACCAGACAATAAAAATAGACTACGTATTTCACACTATCTCTAACAATGACAAGAAATGTTTTAAATGCAATGACAGTTCTTCAAACACATGCACATTTCCTTGGGGGAAAAAAAAAGTCAGATATACTTTAACATCTCTGAGAAATAAGTTGCTGTTCTCATTAGTATTGTCATATATTTGCAGTTCCTCTCCAAACTACATATATCTAGATTTTTGCACTAAAATAGAAAAGAGCTATACTTATTTGCTTGGGATGGCACTAGCAATTATTAAGACTTATTTTACAAGATCTATTTTAGACCTAACACGTAAATCTTACTGCTTGCTTATGTTACAACTTTGTTTTACAACTTGTAGTGTGCTAATGCCATCTCATGCTTTAAGACGGTTGCAGAGATCTAGTGCCAGTGGGATGAGTTGGACTGAGGGGGATACAGGAAAAAACCTTTTTTTCTGTAAACTGTGGTTTAGTTTAGTTCCACTGCTTCATATATAACATTAAAGTTCCCCTGTATCTTCCTTTCTTTGGCTAATACGGGCACCCTTCTGCCTCCTTTTTCAGCCCTCTTCCTTGCAGTCCCTGATATGAATCCATCAACTTGCTCAGGACTCCACTGCTCCTGCAGCCAATGGTTCCCTGAGCACGCGCAGTCCAATGACACATAGGAAATGGTGAAACTCTTCCTTGGCATCAGAGGACTGGCTTTTCACAAGACTTTTCAGTCTCTGAAGTCATCTGTATACATATACATTGCTCCTATAAACTCTTTTAAGCAAAGATGTTTAGGGGACTGGAACATCTATCTTATGAGAAAAGACTAAGCGAGTTGGGCCTGTTTAGCCTGGAGAAGACCAAGAGGAGATCTGATCAATATGTCTAAGTACCTGGGGGGAGAAGGTAGGGAGGAGGCGGCCAAGCTCTTCTCAGTGGTGGCCAGTGAAAGGACAAGGGGCAATGGGTGTAAGTTGAAACACAGGAAGTTCCATCTCCACATGAGGAAGAGCTTCCTTCCTGTGAGGGTGACAGAGCCCTGGCACAGGCTGCCCAGGAAGGCTGTGGAGTCTCATTTTCTGGAGGTCTTCAGAACCTGCCTGGATGCCACCCTGTGCCACCTGCTCTAGGGGACCTTGTGTGTGTAGGGGAATTGGACTAGATGATCTCCAGAGGTCCCTTCTACCTTCAGCCATTCTGTGATACTATTATATGGTTTATGCAAATAGTAGCAACTTACGTGGTGAAATCACTCACACTCATGGCTACTTGCATGCAGAGGTTTTTGAAATGAGCAGCAACAAGAAAGCTTGGACGTTCAAAGCAAATAGGCTGGATAGACACAAGATTTTTTTTTTTTTTTTAATCTCATTGCTGCAACGCACTTTATAATCTGCTGACAGGCAGGACTTGGAAATTGCAGTTGATGTCGAATGCAGCTGCCTACCATCTTTGCAGGACTTTCAGGAAAGAGAATATTACAGCTGTTCTCTTGTGGGGTGAAAGTCAGGCCCCACTGAATCAACGAAACCCCTCGGGGCCCATATTTTAGGTGAGAATCTCAGAAGTAGATGACCCCACGTTCTGAAATTAATTCTTCCCAGAGTACTTCATAGTGTTGACCTCTAGAGTACATTTCAAGACTCTATCTGTTTCTTTCACTTTTTGCAGGAGTTCTGGTTTATTTATTTGACAAGAAAGTTTTTCCCCTCCTGCCCCCCTTCATTTTACTTCCTAATAATCAGTTTGCAATTGATTATATATGATGCCTTTGGATTTCATTTTCTGTGAGCTTGCTTGAGCAGTGATTGGAATATATAAAATAAATATGTAAAACAAGCACTATTGAAATCGAAAGAAAAGACCCTTTACATGAAGACTGTTGATGTGATTGAGCATAAGCAGAGGTCTTAACAAGCATCATATTTTACTTACACATTGGGCTAAGGAAATCCAACAGTAGTGTTAGGAGCAAACACACACTGAAGCAAATCAGCAAGAAAATTAGGGAGACATTTCTGGATTTATGAGTAAAGAATAAATCCTGGGTTAAGCAATTTCCTAGGAAAGCACCTGTAAGGATGCACACAAGCACATGCAAGCAAAGCTAAGGCTGGGGACATGCCAGGACACGAGCACAGCAGCAGAGTAACTCTGCATCCGCAGTCACGATCTGGAGTTATGTGGTAAAGTTCTGAAAATGCCTTTTTTTTTTTTTTTTTTTTTATTAATCCCATAAAGAGTGTTTAAAAGCTTAGCAAATAGAGTCCTAAAAATGTAATTGTAGCTTGGTAGCACTATTAAATATGTATACTGTGGTCTTTTTGACAATTGTATTAATCCCTTTATAAAGTCTTCAGAAGTTCCATCACAGAAGCATGGATGCTGTTTTGATCTATTTATTACTCTTAAGTGTTCAGAGAACTGTCCCTATTTTCTAATTAACACTTTTAAAGATAAAAAGCTATGTATTAAATCAATCTGAATGATGGTTGTTTGTGAATCCCACAAGATAAGGCAATTTGCATGTTCACTTTGTACTTACAAAATAAATCTGCACATCTCCAAAGCAGCTCCTTATAATGTAAACCTTTTGTGAGTATTTGTAACTTAAAAGAAAGTTTGGCCTAGTACAGAGGCAGTGCCAATTATCTAAAGGACTTCTTTACTGAACATGATTAAGATACAAAATTATTAGGTTGTTATTTTACATTGTTTGCAAAGAAATTTGAGGAAACTACTTTAGAAACGTTAAGTGTTCTCCTGTTTTGCTTTCTTTCCTTCTTTTTTGTACATGTATGTATTCATGAACAGGAAAGCAGGCCAAACAGCAGCCAACTTCCACACCATATTTGGGTTCAGACTCCTTTGACATGAATTAAATCACTGCTGAAATCAACCATTCACCCTCCTGAGTGCTAAGCTGCAGCTTCAACTGCAAGGCTTTATAAACTGAATTTTAATGCGAGTGCTAAATTAGAGCAGTGATCTATTACTGGAAATCTTGTTCTGATTATTTAGCACTTGTAACATATTGACAAAAGTAGATATGTCACAGCAATTAAATATCCCCTCCACACCACACCTTAGAAACAGCTCTGCCCTTGCAAAGGACATCAAAAAAAGCCCCATCTCTGAACCTCTCTTGTGCAGAAATATATTAATATTTTTGAACGATGTGAACATGGCAAACAATACCTACAAGATATTTTTTTTGCTATGTTTGCTCTTAAACATCACCTGAGAAATGATTTCATTCAGGTTTTGCAATTTGTCTTCAGCCACTACTTTGGCTCCTCTCTAGGCACATAGCAAACAGTGACATTTAGAAATCCAAATTTGGTGCATTTCTTTCTTAGTAGTGTTTTTCTATGTTCTCTGCCACTGAAATTGGAAAAGTCCTTATTTATTTATTTATTTAACTCCTCTGTAGAAAAAAAGAACTTGGAGCATATACATTTTTCTCCACAAATCTCCCTGACATCTTGATCAGTGAATTAACCCCAATTCCCTTTCCTAGAAAGAGCTTCTGCCTTCTTAATGCACATTCTCTCTACATTTATCTTTCTGATATTCAACTCATATCCTTCACCATCCTATATAATAGCCTCCTGTATGCAATGATAGACCATAGTGGCTATATTTTTGTTCTGGCCCCGCAACTGCACTATCAAATTTTTGTGCACTAGGGTTAATCTGGGTCAGAAGGCCCCAAGAATGCACATCTGACACTCCTAATTCTAGAAACATGAGATTTGCAGACAGCAAACCTCTTTCTGGGAGCAGAAAAGAATGTCAGACCCACTGGGATGCTAAAATGACTTTCAACTATTTTTCACTTATATAGCATTTAATCTGAAGACCTGAAAGCACATTAATTTTCAGACCTCTCTACACACCTGTGACACAGCATATATATTATTCCACCTCATGCAGAAGGAAGAATAAGGGCACCTACCTCCTCAAGTTCATTCAAGGACAGAACTGTAAAATAGATTATCTGGAAGAGAGCCAAGGAAATAACCTGGAAGTCCAAAGTCTCACTCCACACTCCATGTGGGCAGAGACCCCATCGAAACAAGGCAAAGAGGCAGATCATTTGCTCACGAGACCATATATGTGACTGGGATTTTCAGCCAGGTAAAATGTAGATATCAACTGCTAGGTGAAGAAACAGAGAGGTGATGCAAAGGCTACTAACGATGCACAGAGAGCATGGAAATGGAAATGTGACGTCTCTGCAGTTCTTTTTTTTTTACTTAATATCACTAACTCTGACGTGATGCATAATCCTAAAACTTGCTTTCAATTACACCAGAATACATGCTTAAAAGTCCTGTCCATGTTAAAAAAAATGATGAGATAAATCCATGGTTTAAACTGGGAATGATCTGTAAACTGAGTGGTTTGGGAGCACATCTGCATTCCTAGTCTCCCAGATTGACTCCACCTCAGGAAAAAAAGAAAAAAAAGCAGATATATATGAAATTATTTCTCGCTTCTCCTGAGCCTCTGTTTTCCATGGCAGAGATATCTGGCTATCTGCACAAGACAAGAGTGACAATCTTCTTCAGCAAAGCTCTTCATGTGGATAACTGAAGGATAAGGACATTGGGGAATGCAGTGAAAAAGTGGGACGACAGAGTCCCAGCTCCTCCACTCAAAGCAGTGAACAGATTTTTTTTCACCTCCACCTCCTCAATTTGCAGTTTTAACTAGCCATAGCCAGCTTCCACCCTCATTAGACCTGTCACTGCCTGCTTGCATTGCTCTGCATGTTAGCATCTGTTTGCCTGCATGTCACTGCAAGAGTTCAAACCACTCAGCAGCATCTCTGCTTCACCAAAGACACCTCCTGCAGTGCTGGGTCAGAGTCATGGTGGGACCTAAATCCCAAGCCTCAAACTCCCTCCTAGGCAACACATAGAGCAAGTTATAACTATTCATAAATCAGAATAAAATAGAAATTAGGGCAATATCAAAATGCTATTGGGTGAAGATTCATATAAATCTCTTCACCAAAACCCCTTCTACTCAAGCAATGGGTCAAATGCTCTTTTAGCTTAGGAGATAGGATAAGAAATCACCTTGTCTCACGTGGTTGGTTTGTTGTGTTGATTTTCCACATTGTGTCACGTTATGTTGATTTTCCACCTCAACAGAGGGAACATACCAAGGTTTGCAGTAACGAGCCAAGCTAAGTCAAAAGCCAACAGACCAACTGGGCACAGGCAGAGCCGAGAGAGGGCCAGGATGATCCCTTGGCATGCAGAGGGGCAGCTCAGCAGGACAGTCTAGCAGCAGAAGGTCCCTAAAGTATGTGACATGGACTTGACACGCGTTCAAGAAGGCAATGAGTCCAATGAAAAGCAGTCATAGTGCTGACTCAGGCAAGGAGGGAACATCGTCCATCCTCTACTGGCCACATAGGAAAGGTATCACAAGAGTCTCCTGGACAGAAACTCCCACGAGAAGAATTGCCATGGTAGATAAGCTACATCACAAAAAAACAGCATCATTTTTGCTTTCTGTTTTCCAAAAAGAAAATAAAACGGCCATCCCAATCCCCGCACCATAGGAGACAAAGCATATTGATGGTTCGGTTACTAAGCACACTGCGAATTTTCACAGTGGATCAGCAGAAAGTTATGAAGCACAGGTGTTCCTGTAATTGTGATACATTGGGAAAATTCATACTGTTAAATGAGCCTCAGCTTCACACTTCCACCTGTGTGATATGGAAATATACTGCGGGAACACTGGGCTATAATAGACGATACGTAGGAATGATTGCTGGCTGGTTCAGGACCTGTGAGGCTTTATTTCTCTTAATTCATCTGAGTGCATAATTTCTGCATTTATATTTACTGCCACCATAAAGGAGGGAGCGTGTGTTATACATGCTGGTTAAAATAATGATAACATGCCAAAAAAAAAAAAAAAGTTAATATGCCGAATGGAAATTAAATCCTGAAAGCCAACGGAAATCTGGAGTCCATGTAGGAAATGGGAGATATTTCACCAAGTGGTTTTTTCAAGTGTCTTTTCTTTTTCCCCGTCCTCCCCTCAAGTGGAGGCTTGAACTCTACCTAATAGGTCTTTGCTTACATTTTTTAGGGAGGGCTGAGGTGGCTTTGCAGAGCGTGGAATGGAAATGTGGGAAACACTAGTATATGTAAGTGATAAATAAACAAGTGAAGGAAAGATCTACTTAGATGACCTGAAAATGAACATGAGAAAGAAATGGAGAATACTGGTATATAACTAGATTTATTTTCCTTTAACAGGTGTCACCCTTATCACAAGGAGAATTAGAGAGACAGCATTTCCTAATTTTGTTCCAGACCCTGTCAGAGCTTCTCATGCGAGCTCTTCCTCTTTGTGTTTCGGGATTATAAATACTAAAAAAAAAGAATCAAACATCAAATGAAAAGATGATTAAATATATCTCTCTGCACGCCTTGGAGGTGTCAGCTCTGGTGGTTTGACAAGGAACACGAATTCTGACTACTCCTGAGAGAACCTTTCAAGCCGTCCTGGAGAGAGCAGGCTGTTCTTCACTAAGGTTACTTGATATGACAGGATAACTCTAAAATAACCATTTTTCAGAAATATTCCCTCCCTTATAAACTATCATCATCACCTTGAAGTGACACCTTTAAGAAAGCTAAGGCTCAAATGTAACATCTCAGATTTTACATGCTCACAGCACCTTCCCTTGGGCAACAGCTTGATGTTGTATAGCTGGAGTTTCAAAGTGGCCTTCAAAAGTGGTCCCTGCTGATAAGAACTGTCAAAGGGACAACTTACTTATCGTGGGACTGTCAAAAGGGATAATCGTTGCAAGGACTGTGGGCCTAGGCTCTTCACTAATCGCAGATACTAATACCTCTCTTTTCCAAGCAATTCAGCGACAATGGAAAAAGGAGAACTAAAAAGCCAGGAAATGCTTTTGCTGAAGACAGGACAAAGGTAACTACTTCAGCACATATGAAGCAACAATTATCCCACTAACAGGGTTAAATGAATGCAAGGCCAGTCTTCTAGTCACAAGAGTTTTCCCTGGCTTACCTCCCTTTTCCTGCTAATTTTCTCAGAGATAAGGGTATCCTGTAAATACTGTTACTGCAGGCATACTGAAGGTCCCCATATTTCTTGAGGTTCTTCCTCTCTTGGATATTTCTCCACATCTAACCCCTCTGGGCCTTTCCTGTGTTTTCTCCTCTCTCCCTCTTCTTCTAACACTCTGTCTCTCCCAAGTCCTTTCTGCAGTTTTCTCCCCTTTCTCATTCTCTCGAGTTTTATATGTTCTGCATATTGGAAAATTTTGGAGATTTTCTGTTTGGAAAATTTTCCAAATTTCTGGAGGAAAATTTTCCTGCTTGGAAAATTTTAACTTCCTCAGTTCAGGTGCCTTTCAGTGTTTCATGGTATCTATTATCAGCTTTTTGACATCTACTTCTTCAGTAGTAGCTGCCCAACGAACATCATCTCAATTCCTAGATGCTTTTCTCATTTCACTTTCAAATAAGTCTGCTATATTCGAGCTTTTGGGCCTCTCTGATTTCTCCTAACTCTACTTAAATTCCTAGTTGTCAGTGACCCATTCTGCCAATTTGGGGTTACTTCCTTACTGCTGCAATGGTGGTCTTGGCCTTAAAAGTGGGTTTAGCTACCAACACCTCTTCTTCCCATCCTCTTTATTCTTATTGGCAGCCAGATTGCCATTCATTGAAAATGAATATATAAATAATTTGAAAAAAGGAAAAAACGGTAATAAATCTAATTTGTACGTTTTCATTTCAAGTCTAAAATTTATCGTGGAGTAAAAAAATGAGTATCCCTATTGTCCAGGCTTGCAATTTTCCATGGACTTTCTGCTGCCCTATGGGATACTGAGAGCTACTTGCCTACTCAGCCTGCTGGGGCATCCAGCACCCTCTGCCCACATCTAGGGCACCACCTTGCTACCACGGTGATTCCTACCGCTCGTACTCACTTGCCATGTCCCCCGTGAACTATTTTTCAGCATTTTGGATCACTTTTGTTACTCCCTGTTCCTAGAATTTAATTGCTCTTACTACCTGCCACATTTTTTATGCTCAGATTTCCTTATTAAAATTAGTTTCCATTGTACCTTTCATATTCCTTGACCTGATTCTGGTTTTATTCCTTAAAAATACATATAGTGGTGGCCATGAAAAACTTCTAAATCTCATGAAATAAAGTGAATTTCTCATTAAAACTGTGATTTTTTTTCCCTTACCAATCCCAGGCCATGCAGCGGGCCTATGGCCTTGGACAGTTGTGGCCACCAGAATTATATATATATACACACACTATAATGGAAGTCACTGAATAGGACAGAAGTGGAGAAGGTCTCCAGCATTCATGAGTCTTTCGGTCCCCCCTTGTGCTCCATGTACCTCCAGGCATCTGGATGCCATGGTGACATGCTGTCACGATGAGGAGGGTGAGCAGCATCCAGGTGCCACTGGGATAAAGGCCTTTGACAACAGATGGTTGTAATATTGCATTATGCCCTTGGCACAACAGCCTACTGGCTGGCCTGGTGAAATCCCACACAGCTTTTTGGAGCTCTGTTGAGTCTCCTGTTCTCTAATCACTGTCCACAGAGGCAATGCCCACCACCTATCCCCTCTTTCTTTCATCAGAATTCTTGTAAAGATATTGCAAATTCAAAAAAAAAATCCTTAAATAAATCACTTATGATACTTCCAGGTAAAATAATACATGTTAAGTTATTCTTAGGTCTTAGTTTCCCGGTATTATTTGCCATTTCATAAAGAAATACATCTCCCGCACTTGGCATAGTTCTTCAGAATCTGACATTACTGTCAGAAAAACAAATAGTATGTGAACTGAACACAAGTTTCAATGAAATCTGTACTTTTACTAGTGCACAACAATAAAGAAAAATAAGTAAAAAACATAGTTGATAACATCCAAAGATTCTAACTCAGAAAATGGTCAAAATGGAACCAATCTCGATTAATTCCACTGATTTTTCCAGGCATCATTCTAGAATTATACTGCAGGTCCAGAAAAACAGAACCAATGAATAAAACGAATATGAGAATTGAGAATAATATATACAACATTTTGGCTTTACTTGCCATTCAGTAAACTTTATACTGTTCTTAATCATAGTGCCTGAGTGCCTTTGTTACTGCATTGTGTGTTAAATAATGTCATGACCATTGTTACGCTTAGCCACCAAGTTTTGCCAAAATCCCCCACTCGCTGCTTCTTCATTAAATAACAGCAAACTGCGAGGGTTAGTTCTGCATCAGCACTTCAATTTCCTCCTGAAAAATTGGCCTTCTCTCTTGGCTCACGAGCGCCCTGCCCAATATCACTCATGCCTTGTTAGATAACGAAGGGAAGTAACGGCGCCCACAACAGCAGCCTGGCTTCGCCCTCCTGCTCCGGATGCCTTTTTGAGCTGCGCAATCCAGACAGCACACGGTGTCCCTCAACGATGTGCATCTTGCTCCTCTCCAAAGCAAAGCTCTAACTATGCAGTGGGTTGCAAGTGTTGAGACCTAACGTGTCTCTTGTATGAATCTTGGGACTACAGGTGTGTTGGCATGCTGGTGAGGAAATGGAAGAGGGGCTTAAGTTAGGACTACAAATATTCCATTTGCTTGCAATTTAGCAACGGGATGCATGATTTCTTTTAAGCACAGAGTCACTTGACTCTAGAGCATCCAGCAGAAAGAAGTCCACACCTTGCTTGAGATTTCCTACCATTCAACAAGTAATAACATCAGTTCTTGACTTCATGGTACCATTCATACATCTACGTAAGAATAAGCTTAAATACGTGACTAGTTCTGGACCCAAACTACAAACAATATCACAACTAACCTCACCCTCAAAGGTGTTTTGCACCTCAAAGGTGCAGAATATTCTGTGATTCTGTTAATACCAACTGCTCCTTTACTCTTGTACCCGTGACACCCATATGGGACATCTGGGAAATGCCAAAAGGCTTTTCCACCTTAGCAGGCAAATTACTCCACCAGGTCAACCTACATCAACACGGACCTACACCAGAGATATCAACCAAAGTTTTCTCAGTGACTTTGTAGGACACAGAGTTGGGCCAAAACTGAACGCTTCATTTGGTTGTCATCCAACAAAACAAACCAGAGGGACATTTTCCACTTTAAAACCTTCCCAGTTCCCCAAGCGGAAGTTTGCGCTACACAGATTTCACCAGTTACTTTTTCCAAAAGACGTGGGGGAAGGTGGCTCCCTGGCTCATCTTCTCTTGCTGCTGGAACTGTAGATCAGATGTCAGCTTGGTAATTTTTAGCAGAGCTCTTGTTTAGCTCAATGCAGGCACAGAAAATGAAGCACTCATTTGCTGACTAGAAAATCACAGTTGAGGTCGATTGATGAAGCAGTGCAAAGAAGGCTGTTCTGTCCCCAGCTTGTGGGTAAACAATACCAACCATCACCCTTCACTAGTTACATATTCAACTACTGAATATTTAAAAATCCAGCTAAGCTACTATATGGTTTACCAGCGATTTGTAGGGAAATTGTCAGATTATTTTACATTGAGCAACACTCGGAGCAGCCAAGCTGCCCTACGTGTCTAATGGAATAAAATCGTTACAGGAGGGGAAAAAAAAAAAAGAGTAAAAGAAAGATATCCAAGCAGTACCAAAAAAGCGCGTTAAATGATAAACCATGGAAGTAGATTTCCCAATGCCCTGTAAAACCTTAGGAGGCCACGAGTTAACTGAAGCAAACCGAACAAAAAATGAAGCAAGGAAGGTACCATAGCTACTTTCTTGAAAACAAAACCAATCTTTTCATTCCTGCCATTTGTTAGAATTCTTCCTCCAGGCAAGCTGGACAGCTGCACTAGTAGGTTTTTTAGTCATGGGTTGTAAGCCCCACCTGGCTAGATTTGTTTAGCAGACAGCTGGCAGAATGAAATAAAAAGAACAGGGACATACAAACTGCTTCCAAAACAAAAAAGATGGAAAAAAAAAAAGAAAAAAAAAGAATACTTTTTGGATGCTTTAGCTTTCACTGAGCGTATTGGGTGTATGTTTAGGGGGTGAAGGGCATTCTTGCCATCAATTTTGCCTTTCCCCATCAGTCTGAGCCCAAAAAATGTTATTAGAGTCTGAAGGAGGCTGCAGGTTAAGAGATCAAAAAGCACAGGAAATGTCCTATCTGTGCATGTTTATTCTGTACATATATTCATATATATGAATGCATATTCACATACACACACAATCTCTCTCTCTCAATTATGGTTTACAATTCTTCAAGAATGACATTAGTTTTAAATTAACTTCTCTCCTTATTCTTTTTCCTTTTTTTTTTTTTGTTGGCAACTTTCTTCCTCTGTTTTTGAAAGCCAATAAGATAGATTTTCTTCATCTGGAATGTTCTTTCTAGCTTAAAGATAAGAAGGAGTTTAAAATTGTGGGAATGGCATCCCTCCTGCATCTGTTTCTCTCACAAACCTATCAAATATCTAATTTTTGGCATTACTGCTGGCTCCAACAGGGGATGACATAAACCAGCTTTGTGGTTACATGTTTCACTTTTAATCTCATGAAAATGAAAATCAGTGCTGAAATGTCCCTTTACATGTGACAATGTGGGACTCTTTTCCAAAAACCAAAGGAAAGGGGCGTTACCCTGGTTAAGCTTAATATACAGCATATGTATAAATTTGCTTTTAGTTCAGTTTTAGCCTGATCTTAGCAGAGGCATTTCAGGATTTTTTTTCCTTTTTCCTTTTTTTTTTTTTTTTTAATTTTTTTTTTTTATTATTTTTTACTGCAGGGATTTTAAACACTTTTGAAAGTATCACAGTCGCTACACAAAGGAAGATGCACAATAAATGGAAGATAGAAATCAGCAGATGAACAGGCTGTTATGTGACAACAAATCTTCTGCAAGTAATATCATTTTCCACCCAGCTATACAGTCACATTCCCATAACATGTTTCTGTAGTTAGTGTGAAGGGAATCTGTTTTTTGCATGAGTTCTTTATTAAGGGCTAATGTAGTAATACTGTGTGTAAGACTAAAAACCAAGATGACTTGGATGCTGTCTTGATTGGAGGAACTTTATGAAAACGAACTCCAAATGTTTAAAAATAAAATCTGCCTTGACCTTATTCAAAAAGAAAAAAAAAATGCATGCAAGAAAAGGAATATTTAAGCTTACGGTATCACTGGTACCTATGAAACCCATATGCTCTGGAGTAAAAAAAATCAGCCCAAACTAGACTGAAATGCAAGCCTACTTTTCTATTCTGTGGAAATGTAACAAATATTAACTAGAGGAAGGCCCTGAAACCAATCTGCCCCATGACATAATACCACGCGAGCCTTCCAGAGCAGGAGCCGCTCTTGGCTCTCCTCCATCCCCGCCTCTACGTCTCCGCGGAGCATAGACTTCATGGAGCCGGCGCGATGCGTGCGTTTCAGCATCCTTGCTTTACTGAAAACATCGATATCAATATCATATGCTTCAAACACATGCAGGGGCCCAAAGGCTTCGTCCCCGGGGCTGGGGAAACCCAACGTCTTCTCCTGGGATGGAACTGGCAGAAAGCAGGACCTCCTCAGAAATGCAAAAAGCTAGAGAGTGAGCAGGCTTGAAGGAGAGACACAGGACAACCTAGATGCCTTAATGACCATTCTGGACAAGCAAGTCTTGCAACAGCTTTCTACATCACGTAATTAGCCTTTCTTTACATAATTGTCCATGAACTTGGTTAGAAACTGCAAAACACTGCATCTTCTGAGATCTACCCTTCGGTTTGGTAGCTTCAAAACCCCTGAAAGCCCCTGTGTCACTCCATTCACTCCTTCCTGGCCCTTGGCTGAAAGGAGTCGTCACACTGATTTTCTGTATCTTGCATTTCTCCGGTTAACTTTTCATAAGAGCTTGCCCTGCCCTAGATGAACCTGCAATTCAGCCAACTTCTTTACTAAAGAAAATTGATTCTTGTTTACGCCTTTCAATAAAGAGAATTGCGATGAATTTTAATAGGCTCACCCCCCACTGCTAGAAAATCTCCCTTCTTTGGATGTGCTAGCTTTGAAATGCACAAATCAGAAATAAGCCTGGATTTAGAGAAAAAGATGATGAGGAGGAAATTTCCTCAAGTTTAAAGCTCATGGCTGAACACCCATGTTTCTTCCTGTGTATCTCACCCTAAGAAATCTTATAAGGGACTTGAACCAGGAAAGGATCTCTACATTTTAACTGGATGACTAGTGATGAGAAAACAATTTTGGGTTTCGTCTCTGTGTCAGAAAATTATCATAATTTGCTTCTATTCTGTCAAACAGGTATGTTTTATTACAGACAGAAATAGTATTAAAGAATAATGATGATGATGGATGAAGGATATCAACTCCTACAAAATATTTTGTAGTATCACCATGCCGTTCTGTGGCATAAACACACAGGTGGAGTGCATACAAATTGGCCTTGCTCCTGTAATTTGGACGACGAGGGCCTTGTGCCTAGGCAGTGCAAAAGTAATTTAACTGTGTTGGCACATCACCCAACGTGATTGCTCCATCAGATTCGTGTTACAGGGTCAATGGAGCAAGAATTTTTGTGGTTTGTACAGTACCAAGAGCCCAAGAAGACTCATTATATAGCAACGTCATGTTTAGTATAAATAAACCTGCTATGTAACGGGTGGAGAAGTACTTTATGTGACGTAGAGTCCGTGCAAACATATACAGGACACTTTGCAGGATAATTCCTTTCTATGATGAAATTTAGCTTATGTCTTAGCACACAAAAAAAGACTCACCAGCATTTGGAAACTTCAAATGGAGGTATTTCCATGCCTGGATTTTTTTTCACCCACCATGCATTAAAGAAATACATTCAGAATTCAACTTTTAACAATTCTGACAAACATAATCTTACAATTTGGCTAAAAGAGGCAATATTGCAACCCTTTTAGTACTAAACTTTTGATCACTTCAGTAAGGAGGAGACATTGCTTTCCTTGCTTTTTCCAAAAACAGTTGTTACCCAGAACTCTGCTGAGAAGTTTGATTCAGGCTCAATGTATTGCCCCTCACAGAACTGACTCCAGAATTTTAATGAAAGAGAACAATTGAAATACTAAAGTGGATTCCACTCCCAAACAAATATATTCAGGACCACAAAAAAAAAAAAAAAAAAAAAAAAAAAAAAAAAGACCTTGCAGTAAAAATACCATCAAAATTGTACAAATTCTGTCATCAAGTTTACTTACCACATATGTGCCTATAAAAACGATGAAATGATGGGCATTCCTGTTCCTATCTCAACAATACAATCTCATGTTTTCCTTTAAAAAAAAAGTCTACTCAGCAACAACAAACACCTCTTTCACTTCTATTTTTTCTCACTCCAGATGTAAAGTTTAAACTATCAGCAACTGGGCCGACTTCCATCAGCACCTGTATTTTCTGTGGCCCCTGCTCAGCTTCCTGTACAACGTTCAATGCAGACTCCAGCCGAGGTGACCCTGCAACCATAGTGCGTTGATTTTTATTTACATTTATTTCATACCCTTAACATCAGCATGGTTGTTGCATCCCCTGATGCTTTATTGAGGATATGTAGCACCAGGCAAGCAGTAACATTAGGTACCATGATTGCATAAATATATATATATTTATATATATGCACAGTAGAAGCCTGTAGGACTGGGGTGTAGCTACAGCAATTCATTTTTACATTCAGAATAAATTAAATATTACCAAAAGACTTGGGGACTTCAGCTTGCATCCCTTTGCAACAGCCCCCAGCAGCCTGGAGGAAGATCCAACACAAGCCAACACAACACAACACAGCGTGCAGAAGCTTGTGTAGAGCTGAAAAGTTAAGAGGACAGGTTCTTCCCAAAAGCTTAGGGCATTTCCCCACACCTACTGCTCCACGGCAGCCCAGGCGCAAGCCCAACATTGGCGCTGCTGTCCTCGTGAAGGCATCACCCATATCAATATTGTAATGAGAGTCAAATCCCATGTAATTTACACATTAAAAGGAGAGAGCAATGCATGAAAAAAAAAATCAGTTTGTCTAATGAAAAAATCAGTTTGTCTAATGAAATTAAAGTCCCTAATCAAATATTGGCAGGAAAGATATTTAGAAACTCTCCTAATGTCATCCAGCTAATTCTCTCCTATTCCAGCTAGGAGAGAAAGCAGTTGACTGTTTTATTCCCTGCTGAACCTGCCCCTCTCAAGTCACCAGAAAGACCCTGTAGAGAGGAATATAATTAGGGCAGATTAAGGTTTCTGCTACACTGGTAAGGTACAGGTTTCATGCCATGGTCCACAGCTCCAGATTGGTGACGCACCTTCTGGAGAGGCTTTCCCAGGACTGACTCCTGCTTGAAAACATTTTTCTCTCACTATAAGTAAAGCCCTAACAAGAGAAATGCCTCTAGGGAGTCCTCACTGACCATCTTTTATCTCCCTAATTTTCTGAGTTACCTGATGTTGATGACTGCCTAAAAGCTTCTCTGGTTCTCCATCTTTACAAGGTCAGCTTGCACTTTTGGCTTGCAGTCTTCTTCCTCCACATAGCTTTTAAGGAGTCAATTAAGTTTTAGTCCATAAAAAATATTTTCAACTAAGTCAACCACTTAAAAAAAAAAGTTCTAATGAAAACAAAGAAGATAATCATCTGGAATTACTGTATCCCATAAAGCCTTAATTTTCCCATCACCTACCAACCTCTATCAATGTTCTCCAGTCTTGCCCTACCTTCCCTGCTTTCACCCTCCTCCTCCTGCAGCTTTCTGCCAAGCTCCTTGGCAATGACTCCCTGTTCTCTCTACAGCAGATTCCCAGCCCAAAGCCCCACAGGCCCCCGCTTTGCCCTGCATGCTGCCCCTGGAGCAGCCACTGTCCCACACTGCATCTTAGGTACCTGACGTCCTGCACTCTCCTTCCTCCCCCTTCCCCAGACCGTTCTCCCCTTCTGCCCTTCACCAATCCGGAACCTTCTCCTCATATTCCCTCAATTTCAGGAGGGAAATAGTGCAAATACTAAGAAAGGCAGGATACATTTCCATCTGTTTGGATGAGAGCCTCATGCACAGCTTAAAAATATATTTTTTTCATGTGTACATATATTTGTATAATATAAAAATTTAAATATAAAGAAAAAGATATACAAGTATATAAAAAATTATTATAACTTATTCCCTAAAGGAGAAATTTCTCTTGTTATGTAACACCCTCGTCTCTCTCCTTGATATCCATGGCGACTTTTCTTTGCCATGACATTTGAAATATCTGTAACGCACAACGAAATCCCAGGGCTGGTATAGGTTTGTTTTATTAACAAGAGCTGATATAAGGCTTTGTTCCGATAACTGACTGCCTGGTACTCCAATTTCTCTGATCCTCAGAGGAAGAAAACTTAAGCATATGAGAAACTAGCCCAATGAGAATATAGGGCAATATTGTCCACCCATATTAGGGAATCCATGAATTTTCTGCACAGGGACATGCAGCAGCTCTGTGCAGGAAACTCAGCAAGAACTGTTATCCACAGGGACTTTTCTTCCTAAAAACAGCAATGCAGCGAAGTCTTGAGGGCAAGGAGGGGGCCATGGGGAAGAGCGTTACACATATAAATTAGTCACTAAATACAGAAGGTGTCAAAAGGCAATGCCCTGGGTCCACCGAGCACAGGTTTTGTATGACCAAAAATCCCACCGTTATGCTGCCTCTTTACCCTTACTATGGGACTATAGCTTTTAAAAACATTCCAGATTGATTGCACCCTTAGGAAAGAGGTTGGAAACTGTTGGAAGAGGACAGATAAAAAATAATAAAGCAAGGATCCTAAAGCAAGGATCCTAACTGACAGTCCTAAAAAGCACCATCTTTTTGAGCAATATTGTGTTAGTGTGCTACATTTTTGATGATGGCCTTTTTTTTTTTTTTTTTTTGTGGTAACTCTTTATTTTAAGCATTTTATCATTATGAATTCATTTAGTATCGACTGCAGTGGCTCTGATCATAAAGAATTAATTTGGCATGCCATGAATGTCATATGCATTCATATAAAAAATTTGCTTTAATTCAAGATTAATTAATATGGCAACATATTATTGCTTTTGTAATATCACCATCTTCATAGATCTCATTTTTTCCAGCAGCTTGGAAGCCCACTCATGCAGTACCTCTACCAGAGCTTCTTCATTTTTGCAGAAGCTTTTCAAAGAGTAACTAAAAGTCTGCTATATTTTATTCCTGGATTTCTCCATGCCTTTGGGATTAGCAGTTGAAATACTCCCGTAGCAGCCGAGAACCCATACAGTTGCTGCAACAACTGGACTGAACAGGTTTTCCCACCTATTTGACATCTCTAAGAGGGGGGGAAATAATTTAAAGCTTGCTTAGCTTGAATTTCTTCCTCCCCAGCAGAGAGATATCTGTCTTGAGCAAGAGGTGGCAAATGCAGAAGGGATTACCTGCGATCTCCAACTCTCCATCGACACATCAAAGCATGCTTAGAGCAAACGGAGCCCCAACTGAAAATAGGTATTTGCTTTGGATGCTCCATGCCATCACATCCCTTGCAGGCGACGCGGTGGCTGCACCTCCCTTCCGCAATGCTGCACACACGGTCAGATAACGGAGGGACATAACACACCATGGCAGCTCCAGAAAAGCAATTACAGCAGTCAAGGATGCATTGCATATGGCACGAGGTGACATATCTCTTGATCAATCAAGAGCTAATTACCAAAGGTTCAGGTTTAGGTTCATTTTGGAGAAAATCCTGAAACTCCAATGGTTATTTTTGTCTGAATTCTTCACTACTTTCCCTTATCAGTCCCAATTTCCCAACTTCTCTTCCCGCCACGGGCATTTGACTTGCTGAATTTCTAGATAGTTGCACTAAGCTGCAAACACCTGGGAACCATGCAGTGCATAATCCAGTCCTCTTTGCTAGGGGATGCACATAGACATTCACCCTTAAAAGCCAACAGAGAGATGGCTGCAAAGGTAAGAGGATATTCTTCATTTGTGCTATGGGAAGCAATAATGGAGATTTACAGTTCTTCAATACAGCAAAGGATTTCCCAGAATGCTGACTAACTGAAGTACTCTGTAGTTTTATTGATGTATCAACACACTGAAAACACAGGTTTATTAATAAATAGCTTCACTGAAGTGCAAGATATAAAGGGAGCCAGGAGGAGTACGCAGCTTATATAAGAGAAGGAAAGGGGGGAAAAAAAAAAAAAAAAAAAATCACCACACACAAGGGAAGTGTGGAAAAAGAAATATTACTGTATGGGACTGAAGAAATATGATCAGGAGATTAACTTGGGGGATCGAGAAATTTAAGTGCCTGGGGAAAACACTGAGGAGTGCAGAGAGATCTATGGGAGGTCCACGTCTGCAGAACGTTTCGCCTCCTGTTTCTGATTTGCGTAGCTTTTACCATCCTGCCATTTAATTAATTTCTTTTGTGAAGAACGTCACAGATGTAAATATTTACTACTAAAAAAAAATAAAAATAAGAAATTAAAAAAAAAAAGTGTGTAAATGCAAAAATATCAGGCTCAGGCCAAACTACAAAAAGCAGTGATGGGCAGGAGCCCTTGTTGGTTCATCAGGGCAACCGACAAGTTTGCTCTGCAACCACATACACATCCAAGGCAAATTTGCTGGTGGACCTCCATTTGCTTGTATATCAGCTGCCAAAGACCCATTCCCATGAGGCAAAGCCAGGGGAACGTTGGGGAAAAAAATAAAATATAAATAAATAAATCACTGCACCATCATCACTTCCAATCTTGGACAGCCTTGGGGAATGCACATCAACATGCAGCAGGTTTGCCTAAGCCAAGGCAGCTTCCTCCTCGTAATGCGGTGGGTTATATCAGGAGGTGCACAATTTAAGTCATACACAAACATGCAAAAGAGAGAGCAGCTAGTGAAATCAGGGAGACCAGGGGCTTTGTTCCATGTACAGTAATACGGTGTTTTATTTCACTAGACCTGGCTCGTGGATAAAGAAAAGCAGCACAGTTTGATACATGCCTTCTCTGGCAAGTACTGCCAAGTAAGTGCATTTATTCTCAGCGTTGTTGTCATAAATATCACGAAAGTCTTCCTTTGAAGTTGGGAACTAATGATTCTCTTGTCTTAATGTGCCCCAATGACGCCGCACCCTATTGTTTCTCATCATGTGAAAAGGCCCAAGGATGTCATTATAACTTGGTGTATCAATATTAAACCTTTGCAAACTCTGAACTAAATGAGCAGCTATCTTTGTTTCCGAAAATACTGCACTTTTTTTTTTCCCTGTTACTTCATTTATCAGTAACTAGGTGTAGTCAATTGCTCTCCAGTATCGATCCCAATATCTATCGCAGTCACAGAGTACCTTCGCTCAAGGTCATTTTAAGGTCGAGTTATGATCAATATGAATTGACTGCCTGCAAATAAATTTAAGTAGCTGACATAACTGAAAGGACCACCTATTTAAGTTAAGGTGGACCACACGCTTTCACATTGGAAAGGTTTTGATGCTGTAGAAGTGTGGAGAAGATGCAACTAGTCTCAGCAGCTGAGATAACCATCTCAGCAGCTTTTACTGCCTCTATAAGAGCAGACCTAATCCTGAAGCATTTATGTATGGGAGAAAAAAACAATATATATATATATATTCTTGAGTCTTGTCTAAAATATATGAATCACTTGGCACCAGGTACATGGCCTTTAATGTAAATAATTTAATTTTAGAAGAAGACATAGGCAAGATCTATGTTCCTATAACCCATTTTACATAGCTTTTGGGACTCAGTAAGCTCTACTCAATGTAGGCCAGACTTTTCCAGCACTGATGCCTCAAGCTAGTTCTTGAATTCTTGTTGAGCATAACCACACAACCTGCTTTGCCAGGAGCAATGGGTTCCCCTTTGTTTTAAGGCCTGCCTAAGGTTTTATTTATTTATTTATTTGTCAGTCAACTTTCCCATGCCCTTTGGGGATTTCAGAGGAGAGCTACCTGAGGGCAGTAGTCTCTGAAAGAAAATGAGGTTGGTGTCATAGAAATAAGTGCACCGAATTGCAGCCGAGGGCAGGGCTGTCATGGGTGGATGGGAGAGCTAAGGTGGCACCAGAGGTGACATGGCTGTGATCAGTCTGCCAGCCACTGGATGTCACTGCTGCCTACCCAAATGTGGCATACCAAGCACTTATGTGACTGTAAAAATTGTGGCAGTAGGAAGCACTTCTGCTGGAAACATTCCACATAGTTAGGCAATTTCTAATTTCAGAAAAATAGCCTCATAAAGCTCAAGAAGGCAATACCCAACTTCAGGAGTAATTAGTTTCATTTGTTTGCTTCAGCTTTAGCTGAATGAGAAACACTAATAAAGATTGAGTTTGGGGGTCGCAAGTACTTCCAGGAAGTTGCAGCCATTGTGCTTTTTAAACAGATATCTTAAATAAAAGATGTGCTTCTCTAGTATCATTCAACAACAGAAAAACAAACCCTCAACTTGCAAAATTTTCTTTCTGTTTCTGTCAGCATGTACCCACAAAAAGAGTCCATCGGCCTAACTTGCCCAAGATACCACCACTGTTCCTGCCCATTGGAACCCGCTCCTCAGCATAAGCCCTTGTTGAATTAGAGGTAACCTGATCAATACCCAAGAAAGAGCTGGTCCACATCTGAAAAATATCTGAAATTATATTCTATATTTAGAGACGTTATTATTGTTGCTATTAATTGAAGCCAGTCATCTTGGTTCTTCACATTAACACAGCAGCTCTACGGGTGGGATTTATATGACCAAATACAGATGTCTAACTTGCAGACATTTGAGCTGGGCTCATCTCTCCTTCGCTATAAGAAAAAGAGATGCCATTAATGTGGGATTAACCTCATCCTAAAGCAGATATAGCGACAGGCCAGATGAACTTCACTTTAAAGATCCTATTTCTCCCCACTCACTCAAATCTAGACATCTGAAGACAAGTGAACTCACTCATAAGAAAAGATCTTAAGAAAAAGAGCGTGATCTACATACTCAGAGCATGAAAACCAGCAGAGCTCCCCTCAAGACTAGATCTCTGTGTTAATTTATATCTCTAAAAACACAATCTTAGACCACCGAATTAAGTGCTCTAGAAGAGAGAGTTAGAGCTGTCAATAGCATGAGGCTCTCAAGCCAGCTGAGCCCTCATCAACTGCTTCTGCTTAAAGTCTTGCTCTGTTCACTCCTGCTCACAGCTGCATGCTTCTAACCCTCCTTGCAGGGTTACTTTCTTCAAGGCTTAGCATGCTGAAGTTAGACCACCAAGGGGCTGGATGAGCACCAAACCTCATGGAGGAATGAGCATGAGAATGTGTAGCCAAAGAAGCAGGGCAACAAGACCAACTCTTTTGGCATTAGAAAGCCATTGTACATCTTAAAAAAAAAAAAAAAGAAAAAGAAAAAAGAAAAAATAGTGACAATGCAGAGCAGTCAATATGCTTGATAGAGAGGTTGTCTAAGCCAGATAATATCACTTCCCAAGATTTCCCAGATGCCAACTCCAGTCATACCCAAACATTGAAACTTCTTTTAGAAACTTTGGGAGTTTCACAAATATGAATCCCAGCTGCACTTCAGGCTTCACTTACATTTTGGGCTAGGTTTTCAGGTTGGCAAGAGTAATGTAGCTGTAGAAGTCAAACAGGGTAGCCTAAATCCCACCTTATTTAAGAGGTTCCCTTCATACTGGGTAATTCTGTAAGCACAATGTAGATTCAATGTCCACCTAGCATCATCTTCACCATCTTCCCCTGTGACCCCCTACATATATAGGCACCTTTTCAGCACATCTTCAGACATACATTATGGTTAGTTAGTGACGGTGGATGTTCAGACATATGTAGTGCCAGTGCCCAGGACCCTTTAGAAATCAAGGTAGTATTACCCTCTTTTTGAGGCAAAGCACATTGTGTGCTCCAGCTTAAACTCTGGAAACACAGTATTTATATGGGTAATTCCCATGCTATTCCCAATAAAAGCACTCAATTACCTGCACAAAGGAAGTATTAGTGTAAGACTGCTGTCCAGCAACACCAAAAAGTGCTACCTATCAGGTCTTCTGGGAGAAGCCTTTCATGCTTAACTGAGATATTAGAAGAGTTTCCTAATAAAAAGATACATCATCCATTAGCTTATACATATAGCCCAAATGACATCCTCACAAAGTGTAGCAGTCTTGGGGCCCAAACTATTCAAGAAGCAATTACAAAAATCAATAACACATGCTGTGGTGATTACATTTGATTAGAGACAGCATGGGAGAGAGAGAAAAAAGAAAAGAAAAAAAGAGAATAGAAAAAGAAAACAGAAGAACCAGTAATAATCACCTCCCAGTCCTAAAATGATAACTCTTCAATGAGAAGGCTCTGATGGATAAGAAGCTTTCCTTCTTATACTCAGAGGAAATTATTCTAATATATTGGTAGCAATGAACATAAATCATAATCCTGACCACTAAATTTAAAAAAAAAATAATGGAGCTGCACTCAGACTGTGAGATAAGGCCTTCTATTTTATTCTTGGGCCAAAACCACACACGTCCTTTGACAACTTGGATAGAGAACCGAGTTTTGTGGTTTGGGCCTATCCTTTATCACTGACATGTCTTTACTTTACATATCATGTATTGATGATTGACTGCTTTTGGAGATGTTCTTACTGGGGTTGACAAATGGCTTAATATAATGGAAGAGAACTCAGTAGACTCTTAGATTTCTCCATAGAGTAAACTGTAAAGTTATCGTGATGTTCCCAACTCAGCCTGGTCAAGGCTCATCTACTTTAATGTTAAGTAGACACATTTTAATATCCTGCACTGAAAACGTATAACCTAGATAGCCAAAAGAGTAAACCAGGGAAATGGGGGATAATTAGAAATGGAAAGGAGGGAACGTGGGAGTGGACAGAAGTGGGAAGGGGTACTATTCATGTCTTACCCCTATGAAGGAACTGAGGCTACCACATCTAACCAGGATAACCTGATGGACTTGCATGGGCTTTGGTCAGGTCCAGTGAGAGCAGATGATTTGATCAATGTTTTACAATGAAGTATTTATACCACAGGTCCGCTCAGTTTCACTTTGGAGAGGTAGTCCTTGCTTTATTCAAGCCAAATCCTACCCAAGCACCTTCTCAGACTGGTACCATCCAGGAGAAAAGCTGTTGCCAAGACCAGAAACCAGCACCAAACCCCACAGAGAACTGAGGCCCCATGAACAACACAGCCATACGTCTGAGTCGGGAAGAGCCACAGAGCTGTACAGAGACACGACAGCCACTGTACAAGGGTGAGAAACTGAACACAAGGGTTTACTTCCCCGCCTGGAGCTTTAGTAGATAAATTGGTGCTGTCTGTCCTAAAACGTATCTTTTAAAGATAAAAATTAAGCAGCTTGTTATGCAGTCGCTACTCAAGCAAACCCTTCCTGCTCAAATATTTAAAGGAGTCCTTTGGTTTATTTTTCCTGTCTCCAGTGGGCTATTTGCTTGAGTTAAGGCTGCCAGATTTTGTCCCATGGAACCCGATCTAAATAAACTGCAGGAAGTGAATGGTGGGAAAAAGAAAAAAATGGATCTTGTATTGTTCTCCTATTGCTTGAATTGCTCAAACTGCGTTCAGGTAGCCTGACCCCTGTAAACATCTGCTAACACACAGAGCACTTGCATTCTTACAGTCTGTGAAACACAAATGCAATATTAAAAGCATAAAGGTTGCCTTCCCTTTCAAAGCAAGCTTCCACCTTAAATAAATTAAATTGTGTTGCAGCAGTAGCTAAGGTGGTCAATGCAATTAAATTCAAAACCT
>JAVCKT010029309.1:0-15000 GCA_032273925.1 Rhynchotus rufescens | reverse complement strand
TAATAGCTCAGCAATGACTTTGCAACAGGCTTCAAAGGTCAAAATGGGCTACTTTCCTATTTGTCATAAGATCTGGGAACATGTGTTCATAAAAAGCAGTGACCTGTGCACATGCCTGGTTCGCACTGTAATTCCGATGTGACGGCTGCTCACAACGCTGCTCAACACCCCATCCATAAAGCTGCTCCGTGCCGCAGCTGTATCAGCGCTTTTGCTACAAAACCCTGGGTTCAGGCTAAATTTCTCTTGGGGTGACACATGGGACTCAGGTCTTCCACCCAGAAGGGACATTTCTTTGGTTAAAGCTGATATACACGCAAAAAAAAATAAAAAATAATATGTCACATGAAGGGAAAGAATTCCTTCTCCTTGACTGGGTTTCATCTCCTTGAGACATTTTGTGCAGCTTCTGGTTCTTATTTGTTTTTCTTTGTAAATTAATCTCTTTGAAGCCTTGTAGCAGCAATGAAGATAGGCCATTAATTAGGTAACACAGTAGGTACAGGTAGGATGCTCTTTCAACCTAAACTCCTTTTAGGAAGCTGCAAACATGAGTGAAACCAAATGTTAGGTTTGTTTAATATCTTACTCTAGGCTCACAGCCTCCGAGGTGGACAAGCCACACAAACACACACAGGAGAACTTCTGGAATGCACACAGTATGCATATTCACAATATTTAGTGTTTTCTTCTGCTTGCTTTCCAGTACGGATCTCATTTCCACCTTGCCTCTCACCATCTGCACAGCTGTGCAACAGTTCTCAGCCTCGCTTTAATTTCCTTCTCAGTGTCTCCTTCGCAACACCATCCGCTCCCTCACCTTGAGCTGCCATAGCTCAGACAGTGTTTTAGAAACCCATCTCTCTGCACGTAATATTTTAACTACTTTATTACAAGCCCTCCCCATTCGGAAGGAGACTGCTGGAGAAGACAGCCCTGATTAGACTCACAGAGCCCTTAACCTCTGCCTACACCCCTGGACTTTGCCAATTGACTTTTTAAACGCAGACTAGGGTACAAGTACTTCCCTCGCCAAAGGGATAAGTAGCTGCAATTAAATTACCTAGAGGCCTTTAAATTCTGACTAGAATAATAATAAAGAAGATATTGCTCGTTCAAGGTGCCCAGGTTTGGATCTTAGCTGTGCTGTTCCTCAGCCTAGTGATATCAGCTGGACATTGGGCACTCCATCATCAGGGCAGATGTACTTATGGCTGCATTTAAATGTAATGTCCTTCCCCAGCCCTTCTGTGGTGCTCCACATCACACATACATGGTACATCCAGCCCAACACCAAGGTGCTCTGGGCTGGACAGAGCGGCCAACTGCCAAGAGCTGCATCCCAGGAAAGGGCATCTTCTTGGGAAACCTCAAGCTACAGAGACACAGATCTCCGTAATACCATAATAGAACCAGTTTTGCTGTTGAAGAAACGTTTTGTTGGTCAGAATTGTCTGAAGGAAAAAAATAAATAAAACAAAAAAAAAAAGACTATTTTCTCCCCACCCAGAAAGAAAAAAAAAAAAAGAAAAAAAATGAAAACAAAAATCTCTACTGCTAAAGGGAGTGAAAAAAAGTTTAATCCAGCCTGAAGATGCTGAACTTTTCTTAGCAAAATACACAATCATTCGTATTCCAGCAGTGAGCACCACCTTCTTTCCAAAGACTTGCCAGTAATTCCCCTTCCCTAAAATTCCCATTCTGTCATGACAGATAAAGTGGCAGGGTCTACCATCCCTAATCGCTGGCCCTGGCCCCTGCTGAATTCCTACACCATGCACAGTTTAGTTATGGACTTTAGGCTCCAATTCATAGCCAAGCCATGGAGAAGATTTAATTCGAGAGCGGTTGGGGTCACAGGAAGAGGATGCCAAGACTAGCAGACCCTGTAGTAAGATATCCTGAGAAAGACAGTTACTGGAGGCAAGGAATAAACTGGTTGGCTTTGTGGAAGCTTACAGGAACATTAAGAGGAGGAGCATGAAAGCCCTACAGGAAAGTTAAACCGTTAGAGAGAAAGGGATGGTGGAGGATGGAGAACTGTGCTGTGGTCAGGGTAGGCAGCTCTTGATCTTGAAATTCCTCAAATGAAAACAAGCAGCAGCATCAGTAATGCTGTAGAAAAGGTTTTGGGATTCAAATACTGAATCCTGTTCAAATATTGAATCCTATTATCACTAGCATCCCTGAATTCATTAAGCAATGGCCTGTTCCATAACACTGAGAAACTCAAAGCAAGGATGGCATAACATTCTTCCAGGAAGGTGGTGGGGAGATGAAGGAAAATCATCCCATTGTCAAAAGCTCCCTTTGCCATATATCTTTAACAGAGTCAAAAAGGACACATTCAAAGGAAATTAAAAATAAAAACATAATGCAACAAATGTCCTTCAGAATCTTTTTTCCCCACAATCACATGCCCATCTACACAAGAAAGGGGTTGGAGGGCTGGGGAGGCACCGACTCCCGGGCTGGAAGTGCAAGGAGGGAGTTTTGCCCAAAAGCAGGTCGCTGTGGGCGACCACGTGTCAATATTGCCCTTACTTCTAGGAAGCTGTTCTGCGTTCACTCGTTTACACAGAGCTCTTACATATTTGCAGTAATGTTGGAAGTCATTCGTTTTACACCAGGACACAGCCCCTGCATTAAAAGCAATCGCTGCCAGGGAGTCCCAGTGCACGCAAGCATTTTTATGGACCAAATGTTGCAGGTCACTGTTTTAAAGGCAGCCTTGTTGCTCTGTATACTGCTCAGTAAAGCCTCCCCTCCGCTGTGGGCATTAACTAGCCTGTCTGCTGCGTGGCCCGGACGGCAGCTCCGGCTCCGAAATCCCGGCTCACCCGCAGGGTGCCCGGGGATGGCGCACGGCTTGGAGCATTCCCTGTCCTGAGCCACGAGGAGCATCCTCGCCGGGCGGACACGTCTGCCGGCATCAGCTTCCCCAGTGCGGCGCGGGGGAGGCTGCCCTAGATTCTCCTGGCAGGCGGTCAAAAAAAAAAAAAAGAAGGAAAAATAAAAAAAAAATAAATAAAATAACCCCCACCAGCACCTCACCGGGGAAGCTTCACACTCAGGTCCGGGGGTGCCGGAGCTCCTTCCGAGGGGCCTGCAGACCCTCGGTTTGGGCAAGCTGCCAGAGGAGGGTGCTCTGCTGTTAGGCGAAGACCCTCCAAACTGGACGGTGAGAGGAGACCAGCAAAAATCCTTTTCCTTACATCTTCCTTCAGGAAAGGCAATCTGCTGCATGCATCACCCCCCACCACTCCTCTTTCCCTCTCTCTGCCTTTTATTTTCCCCCCTCCTATTTTTTTTTTGGTATGTGTGTGTGTATGTGTTGCTCATTCTGTCACTCTCTGGTTCTTTTTACAATGGCAACAACAATGATCTTGTCTAAATGATTTCACAGGCTATTATTCAGGCACTCAACTTTTTAACATTTCAATTTTGTCATTTTGTCTCCACACAAAAGGTGCACTTCTCCAGGATAATGCTCCGAGAATTGTGTCAATGAGCAGTAATGGCTTTTAGCATTAACTTGATCATTAACAACTGCATTATCCGCAGCGCAATCAGCACCTCCGTCTATGGCACAGTATTACAGTACGGATTTTGGAAACCCAGGCCTAAGCAAAAGTTCCTCAGATTAAGCTGTGATTTTCTTTAAATGGATTTTTTTATTATTATTTTTAATAATATTCTCTGTGAAAGCTTTTAAATTATTGAAAATTTGGCTTATATCAGGTTGTCTGACCTTTGGAAAAGGATGGTAAATGTTTTCCGAAATAGATCGAGGAACATCCAGGCTGGGGGTTGAATCAGGTCAACTGTAAGAGTTCAGCTCAACTAGCACAAGTTGCAGGCATGCTCGAAAAGGCAGATCTCTTTGGGAAGTTCCCCATATCCAAAGCCCGGCATGTGTTGTATTCTTCAGATCAGTTTATTCAACCCATTTCATAAATTTAACAACAGAAGCTATGCAGATGTTAACGCTTTTATATTGCTAGACAGAGCGTTGACAGCTTTAAGTGTGTCCTTGCCAAAGAGTCAAAGGTAACATTCATTTTCCACATTTTCTGTACAGATTTGCCCTATGATTCAACTCTATACGTCCTGGTTGCAGGTAACGTATCCCATAGCCCAACATTATTTTAGTGGCCATGTTTTTCCAGGCATGACCTTTCCTCAGAGGAAAGGAGCAGCATCCACAATCATTGGACATACAAAGCACCAGTGGGATAAATTTGACGTACAAAGCAGGTGGGATAAGTCTACGGATTAATTGGACCATGCCCAATTACTCCAACAAAGCTCCTTTCCCTTTTTTCCTACTTTCCCCTCAAAAGAGCAAAGCCAGTAGTGGTGGTTAAGCAACTCTCCCAAGATGATGCACGAATGAGGCACCATTCCAGGATCAAGAACTACTCCTACCCACTTTCCTACGAGCACTTTGACCTCCAGACCACATTTGTCCACATGTTAAAGTGCTGCAAAATCTCCAGTCCTCACATGCTCTGCTCTTTAACCACTTAATTTTACAGCTTTACTGGTCAACCATGCTCCACCACCCAATGGTTACACCAGCACAGGGGTTTCGATGAGTTGTTTCTACCCCATCCTGGCTTCCCAAGGACAAAGAGAAGGGAAGGTAAAGAGAGAAAACACCCTAAAAATCCTTGGGGAACCACTAGAGCACTAATAGGGCTGCAGGAGACCTCTTCATTGCAATTTTCCACTTTCCTTGGCATACCCCTGATGCATCCTGAATCCAGGAAACCACAGGAAACTGCACCTAGCCATTCCCAATAAAGGCAAAACGTGCAACTTTGGAGACACTGGGTTTTTTTTGTGGATGCGGTGTGCTGGTCTAATGCAGTCAGCAGCTGAATAGCAATGAAAATAATCATTTAGCTCTATGAGTAAATAATTTCATTCTAGTAACAGTTACAATCATAACAATAATGAAAACAATCACAGAGGCTCAGAGAAGCGTTAGAAAGATGCCACATTCAATTTACAGAGTTAGTTAAGCTAAGTCTTACATGAAAGAAATATTTTTAATACAATAATTAGATATTTGTTGGCAAATTCTTGCCTTAGTCTTCAAGTAGTTTCTCTATGGGTTTCACTATGTGTTTTTTGTTTGTTTGTTTTAGTTCTGCTTTTGCAAGGGAATGTTATTTCTTTTCCTAGTGTTTATGGGAAACATCTCTGAGCCTGGGCTTGAGGACTCGCTTGGGCTACTCCAGAATGCTCTGCACTACAGCAGCTCCCATGCAGGAGACAGAGGACTATGGTCACGCAGTGGCATCTCCAGCAGGGAAACAGTTCATTCAGATCTAGGGCTCACAAGGCCTTCTTCAGAAATGAGAAGCCGGACCCTTGTTTTGCACATTTATAACATCTCATCATTGTTGATAACTTCTTTTTCAGTAATTCTATTACTGCAAATCACAGGATTTCCAGAAACTCAAGGATCAGAAGAGCACAACTTGACAAGTAGCAGATGCCTTTTCAGAGGTTTTAAGTAACATTCATTCATTTTCCAAGCACAACAGCCTGAAATACCTGCAACTTATCAGTAGCAAATCCAGACGCAAAGCCTGTAAATATGCACTAGCCTGCCGTATTCGCCATTTTAACCAGTTTTAGTCAAGGAACAATCAACAGAAATGAGCAGGAAAAATCTAAGAGGCTTCACACAAGCTGTTTCTGTTTAAGGACAGAAGTTTTAGCTCAAATACAGCGTAATTGTGATGTCAGTGAACACAGCAAAAGCTGCAGGCAAACAGAGCGTTTTCATTGCAATACCACTACTGTAGGCATATTTGAAAAACTAGAGCATCTTCAGACTATAATTATAACTGTTTGTTGTTTCTGTGGTTTCAAAGATAATAGAGGTTGTTCTTAAAATTTACACAGTGCTGATGTGCTGCATGCAGAATATAGCGCAAAGCATTCCTACTGAGAAACCTGCATACCATCAAGGTATGATTTCATATTATTGCAACCAGCAATTAAAATCGGAACACTAGACATGCAACACTGAATCCTTATATCCGTACCCAGACAAAACAAGATGGACTTGCCTGGTTCTTGCCTCCAGCATCCAAACCAACAGGTGACTCGGAGAACGTCTTGACTTGCATGGACTCATGTGTGTTGCCCAATAAAGGTCCACCACAAAGGAAGAAGAATCAACAAGAAAAAGGAAAAGCAGTGGGAGAAACAACCCCTAACCTCAAACAACTTGAGGGCTTTCCTTCCCTCCTTGCAGCCCACTTAAGTTGGTGCCAGCAAGTAGTATCTCCTTGCCACAGGTGCTGCAGACCAAGAAGGCTCCTTGGAAAGGGAGGGATAAAAAATCACCTACAGCTGTTTGGCAGGGAAGGAGAGAGCAGCCCTCACACAGTTAATTGATAGGTTCACTTGTCTTCAGCACCTTGCTGCTGAGCTTCACCCTCGGAGGTGCAAAGAGAGGCAGATGTGGTAGCTGGCAAGCTGTCAAGACATATCTTTCTTCTAAAAAGTAAGGCACACGTTGCCGGCTGCTCAACGCCGGGCCCTTCTGTCTGTAACAGCACTGCCGTTGGCGCTGAAGATGTCCTCTCCAGACAGGGTCAAGGGGGAAGTGGGTGATTCAAGGGAAGATTTTCTTTCCCAAAACACTGCACCATGAAGGGCTTCCTCTAGCGCTTGATGGAGACTCCTCGTAGACTTATTCCTTCACCCATCTGCTACATGGGATGTAGCAGCCACAGACCACCACCCTGACACATCGAGGTCCGTGTGAGGTCCTCACAGCCAGGGTCTGAAGGCCCTAGCCCTGACATCCATCACCTCTCAGATGTCAGGGTCCTGCTTGCGGTTTCCCCCGCAGTGTCATTTTTATTGTTTCATCCATCACGCCGTGCTCCTCGCTCCGCAGGCTGGCTCTCCTTCTAAGTATTGCTTGGAGTTTTTGGAGCCTGAGGACAGATTTGAAGCTTTGGAAGTATCATAAAGGTTATTCCCATTGACACCCACTGCAATCTCGTTGTCTCTCCAGCTAAGTAGTAACGGTCACTTGAAAAGTTAATGGAGATGCTGCTACCGAGAAGCTTGTGATGCCGGCACCTCCTGTCAGAGCAACATTCAAAGTGAATCCGAAATCAAAGTAGACAAAGCTAAAGTTCTGCTTATGAATGTCCCACCCCGTAACACAACGTTGTCTCCTTTGATTTCAAATTCACTTTGAAAGTCCCGGAGCAGGAGGTGCAGCTCGGGCGCGCGCGCGGGGCGCATAATGGGGCTGCCACCGCTCGCCTCCCGCGCGGCCGCTGCTCACGCACGGGGGAAATGCAGCCAAAGTGGCCGTGAGGGTCCCGTGCCAAGGGGAATAATGAGCCCACGTTATCCTGCCGGGCCGGTGCTTTCCCGCATGGAGGGATACGGCTTTTCGCTCCTGCAGGGTTGGAAATTTCTGCAGGAGTTGAAAAATTGGGGAGTTGTGAGAAGTGGTTTCGTCCTTGCAGCGGATGTGGGATTTTTTCCAGCTTTAACGAAATTTGGAAATGGATCCAGGGCTCTTAACTTCTGCTCCTGAAGTATTTCCTCAAGCAAAGCGGTCCAGGCGATGCTCAGTGACAGCAGCGTGGTTTTACAGCTGCTGCGCTCCAGAGAGCGGGTGATTTGGGGTAAAACTGCTGGATATCAGCTCCCTGATTTGTCACAGCCGTGCTGCCCATATCCAGACCCCACCAAAGGACCAGAGTCAATAACAGAGTCCTGCAAACTGCTCACATGGGCAGTCAGCGCTCCTGCAGAGAAAGGGAGGACTAGACCCCCTGTCCGATAAAGTGTATTTTTCACGCTGACTCCAGCACCTCCTTTTCGCAGCCACCGTCTCGCTCGGTGACCTGGACGAGCCACCTGTTCATCATCAGACCCCTCTTTATGTTTCACAGCCTGCCCGGAGCTGCGAGGCCCGAGAAAAAGAAAGAAAAGGGAGGGAAACAAAAAAATAAAAAAGCATTTGGGGGGAAGGGGGTTGGTGAGAAACCCCAAGGGAAAGAACTCAGATGTTCAGGTCAGGCCGTGGAAAAGGTATCAATTCTTCTTTCCACTTAGCACAGCCTGCTGCTGCCCCGGCTCTTTGTCTCTGTCCCTTCTCCGGCGCGGAAAGCATTTCCCTTTTAAATGACATCTGAGCGCTGCCATGCTGGAGGCACCCATCCTGCCTCCTCGCTGGCAGATGGTGCAGCTGGCCGTGATTTTCGGGATTGCTTAAATAAAACCGCAGCGCCGTAGCGAGAAAGGCAGCGAAAACGCTCAACAGTGTTTAAGATGTTTAAACATCACAAACTGTCGAAGACTTCAGATTGCTACGTCGTGCCTTTTTTTTTTTTTTTTTTTTTAACTCCTTTTGCTGTTGTAACTATCTTAGTCATTAATAATAATAAAAAATCCGTCACAATTCATTCTCATTCCTTTCTGGGCAGGTTGCAGATATATCCCACAAATTTCCTCCTCTGGACCCAGAGGAGACTTTTTCTCCCTGCTACTTTACAAAGAAGTCCAGACAGTTGCAATAACAGGGATCAAAAGCCCAAGATTGCTGGAGAAAGGAGCTCTGAAAGACCCACACCTGCTATTTTTGGTCCACAAAGCAGGTAAATTTGTGGTATGGCTTTTAGAGCACAAGCAATTTTAGTCCAAGCAGTGATGTGCAAGCAAACACAAATATCTGTTCTCCTTTTCCCCTATGGTTTAGCTTGCTTTGAGCTAATTAGCTTGATGGCTACTTCCCTGCCCCCTGGAGATGACTGCATTTAGTGGTATATGTATTTGGGGAAAAAAGCCTTTTAAGTGAAAAGTGTCATTGTCATATCCAGGAGCCATTTAGCTCTTCCTTTCCCTGCGATAAGTCTCCAGCTTTCCTATTAGTGATTAAAGTTGCATGTGATACTGGAAAACACTCGTAATCAGGAAAATAAGTTACAGCTGCTGAAATGTGGGGGTTTGGAAGACAAGAAGGATTTTAGTGCCTAGCTTACCCAGACTTCTTGGAAAGTCTGCGCCCTGGTAGATACCATAAAACGTGTGAAGTAACAGCCCTATAGACAGTTCCTTGCAAGTGTCAGAGGAGACCCCCATGACCCCAGTACAAGATCCCAGCACCTCCTAAATCCGGGGTTACCGGATTGTTTTGTTATATTTGATTATTTTATTATTTCTATTTGATTAATTTATTTTTGTTTATTAATATTTTGTAATTATTAATTATTTTCTGCCCTCCCCCCCAGCAAGGGGAAGGGATTGGAGCTAATGCTCCTTAAGCCACCAAAGGTCTCTAAGAAGTTTTTCTCCATATTACCTCACCCTAAGAAACAGTGGTTATGATGCAAAGGAGACCATCTCGCAAAGATATTCTGTAGCCTCAAAAAGGCTCAAAAAGGCATTAATCTTTTAATGATTAGAGATGGCAGGATTAGAGATGGTAGCGTGAGAAGGTGGGATTCATTGCAGGTATCTACCTATTACCAGGGCCTGTTTATGGGCATTGCAGAGCAGCACCCAAGGGAGCATCCCGGCTTCCCCACCACGTCGCATCCTTGCCTTGGTCCAGGCGGGAAAGAGGCAGGAAAGGGCAGGCTGCACGCGGCACGGATGGCGCTGGCAGCTGGTCGCCTTGCGCTCGTCACCCCGGGCCGCAGATGTCTGCTTTTATTGCCCAGGTCTCCCCGATCGCCCAGCCACCTGTACAACATATTTAACATACAGCAGCGATGCTGTTGCCGTTTGCACTGGAATAATCTTGGCAGGGAACGGTAGTTAAACCCGCGCGTAATTTTTTACGCTGGGTGTAATGCAAAATCACCTCTTTGGATAAGTAATAGCCACTCGTTACCTTCTTAATGGAATATAGTGATTCTCGGCCCCCAGCAGGAATTGGTGGATGGATGTTTCAGATCTGAGCATCGCAGCTCCAGCTCGGCATTGCAATCCCTGAAAAAAGTGGGAAACTTTTGTGAACTCTGGGTGTTTCGATGTGGGATATGCTTGGACCTTTCTCAACGGCTGGGATGGCTGAACACCATTGAGCTGGGCTTGACTGGCACCTCCGATGCTAGTACAGATCCAGGAGCTGGATGGGCTTGCTGGATTCAAGCCCTTTCCTGGCTACATCCAGTAGAGCTACAGAGCAAGCTATCACACTAGAGGAAAAATAAAACTACTTGGAGGAACAATAATTGCTGAGTTTTCTAAGCTGGTAAAATTTTCTTCTCCCAAACTTGGAGCGAGGTGGCCTCGCTCTGAGCCTTGCAAGGGAGGAGATTCCCGCTGCTGCCGACAGAGGGATATGGGCCTTTCTTTTTCCCCCCTCTGTTTCCTTTAAAAATTAGGTTGCTAATGATAATGCTTCTCTCATAGATGATCTTGTACTTTTTTAATGATAGCCATAGTTTTTCCTCCACATAAATGACTAAACCCTCGCAGAAATCTCTGTCTTGATTAGCACTCCTGCTAGTAAAATTTCACATACTAAATCAGTACCAGCTGCATCAAGAAAGAATGAAAAAGGCAAGTGTAAATGTTCCATATGCCCTACCAAATTGGCATCTGTGTCAGTAACCCTGTGTTTTTTTAAACAATTGTATACATACATTCTCAGCAGTGTTTTGCTCACAGGATTCTGCAAGCAGGGTTTCCTCGGCTGGTGCATCGCCGAAACACCACGTCTGGAGAAGCATCCTTGGTGGAACACCAAGAAGCATCGAACGGCACCGGTTGGAAGGTGTTTCAGGACTAAGAGCCATTTCTCTCATTTCCAAGAGTTAGAAAACGCCGCCCGCTCGCGCTCCGGGCCGTGACAAAGCGGTGACACTTGCTGTGTTCTCTGCAGTGCAGTGCAGGTTTGCACATCGTGTCATGCCTGCCCGGGGTAATCACAAACCATTACTCCCAAAAGCTCCAAATCCCCTCCCGGACTCTCGTGTGCCAACTCCCAGGTCACAGCAATTTCTCTCTCCTTTTTTTATTTATTTATTTTTTTAATGGTTGATTTATAATTGCTGCAAAGAGAAGTGCTACGATCAAAATGCCAAATATTACACAAGGCATCTTCTGCGTGGGGAGGGCAGTGGGATCCCTGCAGCTCTCCTTGCAAAGGTTTGCAAGGATGCACTCCCCACAGAGCCCTCCTCACTGGGAGCTTCCTCATGTCTGTGATTTGCAGTTTTAGGTCTCATCCTTGCTGCTTGGTTTTGCTTTTGGTGTTTTTTTTTTTTTTTTTTGGTTGTTTTTTATATGTGGGTTCTGTATGCAATAATATACATACATAAAATGGTGCTGAAACCGTCAACCCCAGCTACTATTTTTAGCGCCGTGCCGAGGACGGGACGGAGACACCAGTGACAATTAAAGGAAATATATTCAGAGCTGTCATCGGCAAATATTCCCCTCTCTTGCCAGGAATCGTGCGTGTGGAATGGCCTCCTAGGCAAAGTTTTGTGTTTTGTACAGCAGAGCACCAGGGTCACTGCAAAAAAAAAAATAATAATAATAATAATAATAAAAAAGGCAAAAAAGGCATTTTTTGAATGAAAAAAGAAGCAACTAAATGACCCCACGAGGAGCCAGGACCGCTCCCCATAGCGCAAGGGAAAACTCTCCCGTGGATGGCCGGCGTGCAGCTCCTGCAGATGTATATAATTTACAGAGCTTTGCTCATCAAGGGGATTAGGCAGCCCGCTTTCAATATGTATAAGAAGTACAAACACACACTTACGCACCACGTTTTACGCCTGCCTGCAACAAACAGCCGAACAGATTGTGATGAAATTCAGGCACTGACAATCTGACGGAAAGGAGGAAAAAAAAATAAAAAAGGGGGGGAGGTTGCCTTAAAAAAAAAAAAAATCTGGTTTCCAGAAGTTTTGCAAATCTAAATATTTGATTTGAATACTGTGCGGGACCCAATCTTACAGAAAGCCTATGGAAGCAAATAGAGAGATGATGTTAAGGGGGAAAAACAAATGCACGCACAAAATACATGCATTTGGTCCAACTTGCAGATTTTTGCAGTGACCTGGCTCTGCAATTTCCCTCCCTGGCTGCAGCGCCTTGAGCTGCACTCCTCTAATAAGCCCTCTTTGCCCACCAGTGTTTCAGCAGTGGTTTAACAGCAGTTTCAGTGTCAAATTGCCCTTTCCTCAGCAGGGATTGCTAAGCCTTTCTGTATTATACTTCCAAGACTCTCGCGAGCTGGAGTTGGGAGATATAATATTTTCTTTGAAGTTTGCATTTCACAACACACTGGGATGCAAACAAGCTCGGGTTTCTCAGTAGTCAAACAATTCTGGCACACAGGGACCAGGACTAAATATTGTACCAAATTTTCTAATTATGTCTTTGTGATATTTACCGCACGATGTTAGGTGAAAGCAGATTCTAATCGATATAAGCCCCCTTGTCTAAACGGGACATCTGGGCTTTGAAATATTCTGTTTGTTGCCTCGAAATTACCCTGTAGCAAGCTGCTGTAACAATATAATATCTTAGTTATGGAAAACTTTGGAGTATTTCTGATAAACTTATCATAAACAGATGAGTGCTTTTGCTCTTACAGTATTAAGGTGATGCAAAACGCAGAGATAAAAAAAAAAAAAGAAATCAGACACGTGCGTAAAATGATAGTGGCTTATGCCAGCAAAGTCGCGTGTTTACGAGTTTAAAAACTCCGAAAAGGCAAAAATTTGGATTCTTAAAGTAACACTAACTCAGGCACATGGCACATCCTGGCACATCCTTTTAGCAAAATAAACGTTAGCATATTCATACGCACATTTCCAGAGCGACGTCTTTTTCACGTGGCCAGACTAACGCATCGGCGGCACCGGCAGCTCGTCCCGCTCTGCGGCCGGGCTCTCAGCTGGCACGGAGATATTATTGCAACCAAAGCAAAAGCATCCGCAGCAGCTAAGGGGCTGAACCGCTCGCTCGAGTGCCACATTCAGATGCACTTACGATGACAAGTCTCTTTTTTTTTTTTTTTTTCTGACTTTAGTATCAATATTCATAGGACAAGATAGACAGATGTGACTAAGGACCTACTCGGAAGCACAAAGCACAATGGGGGGCACAACTCTGCCTTTGTTTTCCCATGGAAAAGACGCAGAAAGGATCTGTCCTCCCAGGTATTTTTGCAAGTTTATAGCATGAGAGGCGGCTGACTGTGACTCTTTGGACCCAAACTTGGGAAGATGCAGATTTTTACCCTCTTAGCGGGAGATTCCCATGGGATACAAGCCTCTTTCTGATGTTTTTTTGCCATGCAGGCATTTATTTCAGTGCCCAAGTTGTATCTATGCCTCTGCAGAGAAAGTCCCGCATGCTGCAAACCTCCTCTCTGGATAAGGAGACGGATCGGGGCTCCCAAAGCAGCTGCTCTCAAAGCTGGCTTATCCCGTTACCCAAGAATTGCCTGAGGTTAAGCGAATCCCTGGATGGCGCAAGGCCAACGGAGGGAGCCTTAAGCCATCCCAACCTGGGGATAGGGAGGGCCACATCGCCCCAGCTCTAGCTCCAGGCTTGGCCGGCCCCGGGATAAGGGGATCTAAAAATGACACAAAGCCCCCATCAAGCCCCACCTTACTGTGTCCTTCACTAAATCCAGCTTGGCTGGGTCTGAGGATCAAGGCCCTTATAGACTCTTAACTTAATGCTGCAGGTAGGAACAGAGCTCCCCACGGGGCAAAGCCAGACATCATCCGCGGTTTATTTTTACTTTCTGGTGCCCCAGGCCCCGCTGAGCGAGATGCCATATAAATATAGACATGGCCTCTGCCTCAGCCGCTCACCGTTTCAGGAGAGGCTACGTGAGGAGCAGGCATGAGAAACACAAGCAGAGTGATTCATATATAAGATACATTTTTTAAAATCCCCAAAACACCAGAAGTTGTCGTTTCTTTGCAATTGATCATTATTGAAAACTTTTTTCTATTAGCAGGCTAGGCAAGACCATAGCACGTGATGTCCCCTTGCATTGACAAGACTGAGCTCTACTTGGAGCCCTTCCTCCCTACCCAGCCTTCAAACAAATAGATGCAGGAAACTTCACGCCTTTGAGATCTCTAACCAGCCAACAAGTTGGGTAGAAATGGGCAAGAGGGCTGCAAACTTTCTTGGGGTGGCAGGAAGTAAAATAGATTGGACGATTGTTTTGTTTCAGTAAGAAAGAGTGCTAAAAAGGCTCTGATTCAATTCATAATTCACAAACAGAGAAACATAACAAAATCTTGAGAATTAGGAACATAGCTGGCTAGAAAGCTGCAGGAAGCCATAGAGATATAAAATGGGGGGTTATGTTGAGGGGGAGACGTGAGACATGGAGACTTGTCCAGGAGGGCAGCAGGTCCCACAGAGAGAGCCTGATCACAGCCAGTAACCCAGCACATAGGTGGCTCCAAAGGTCTGAAGATCCTCCAGAAAAATCGTATTCAGGGAGAAAAATGATAACCATGAAGGTCAGGAACCAGGGAAATGGGATCCTTCCTTCAGTCCCTTTCAGGGCACAATAGGGACAATTCCCAAGCACATCTTCAGTCCTTGTATTTTCATATGAGAATTTCCAGAGCCAGGAGACACCAGAATATTATGATTTTCTTTGGAGGATTACTTGTTTACTTTCATTAGAAGTGTGACACCCCGTAACCTTGTTGCATAAGGCACCAGATCCGTTTTGAAAGAAAAATGTTTGTTTTCACACTTAAGACTACAATTTTTCCTTTCTGATAAATGAAAATTGAGATATACAGGCATCAAGCTACACTATAAAGGATAGAACTGAGTACTGAGTGGCCCAAGAATGAGATGAAGATAAATAAACAAAAAATAGCTAATGACAGCAAGCCTTGCCCCTTGTTCAGTAGCGGGAGAACCATATCCCCTTACAAATAAGAAAATAAAAAAGAAAGAAAGAAAGAAAGAACGAAAGAAAGAAAGAAAGAAAGAAAGAAAGAA
>JAVCKT010029308.1:0-20466 GCA_032273925.1 Rhynchotus rufescens | reverse complement strand
GTAAAACAAAGTGCTACATAAATAACGTTGGGGAAAGGGTAACGATTTGAAGATGCTCAGTAATAAGAAGAGATAAAGCAGCAACTTTTATGTACTGATTACTGCTTGGGATTAAATGAGCAAGAGAACTTTCTAAATCCAGCTGCATCCAGAGCAGTGTGTCCCCTTGGTGCAATGTGTGTGGCTCCCAAGGCAGGAAGATCCCGTGGGTTGAACAGTAAGTCCTAGGGATGTGTGGATTTTTTTTTTTGTCCCCTATGGAGATTGTAGTTATCAAAACTTATGTCTAGTTTCCCCAAAGTGTGGTTTTTTTTAAAAAAGAAAAAAATTTTTAAAGTCTCTCTCCTCCCCGCCTTTACATTTTTCCATGGTTGATATTATCAAGGTAGATTCAGGACTGGTTTTAGTGTCAAATCCATGACTTTTGCCAGCCATAAGTAACTCGGGGACACAGCCCACATTCCTGGTTTTCTCCTGTCCCTCTTCTGCCTCTGGACAATTAACTGGGAAATTAACGTCTGATTTCCCAGGGATGATCTCCTCATCTGCTGGGAGTCTGAGCAGCGCTGCCGCTAACGCTGCCTGTGGTCCCTGCTGGCCTCAATATCCAAGAAATACTTCAGCACCTTGGAAAATGGGATTTTTTTTTTTCCCTTAGAGGATGATTTGATCTAGTAACTTGTGCTGTCTTCTCTGATGCCGTTATCTCCCTTGATGATCTAAAAGAGCTAGGGAACAGTGCCTTATCAAAAGTGGCAGAGTGTTGAAAATTGGGCTACTCTCTCAGTGGCAAAGACGAAGTTCAAAGGTATCTAGAAAACTTTCAAATGCACTCAGAAAACTGCTTTGATATCCATTCTGAGACAGGATAAGCTAATGAAGTTAGGGCTTGGAAGCCAAGACAAATCAGGCCAGAGAGAGAGGAAGGCTCAGAAGCCCTGGGAGATGTAGGGGCAATAACAAATGGATGTGGCCGCGGGATGGGATGAGGCTCTGGCTTGGGGTGCAGCTGGAGGGACGTCAAGGGAGAAGATGGGATAGGGGAGCAAGGAGAAGGGCTGGCGGCAGGATAGGGGAGCAAGGAGAAGGGCTGGCGGCGGGATTGGGGAGCAAGGAGAAGGGCTGGCGGCAGGATGTAGGCATTCGGGCTGTGATGGGAGAGTCAAGGGCTGGGTGGCCTCGTGGATACCCAGGGAGATGAGGCCGCAGCCAAGGGAGGTGTGAGTGCCGGAGAGCGGCAGCGCAGCAGGGTTTGTGTTTCCATAGATACCTGTGGCTGCGCGAACGCCTTGGATGGATGGGCCTTAGCTCAGTGCCAGAAGCTGCTGTGGCTTCGTTTCTTCCTACAGTGCTAGGAACGCCTATGAAATACTTGTGAGCGCTTATTGTCCTATAGCTTCTCCCCGTAACCACCTCAGGGATTAAGGGTAGTTGTGGTTGGAAGCAAAATTCCCAAAGAGAGAGAGGGCCACTGAGCTGAAACCAAAAATCAGGTATTCCAGGCACATGCAAGCCAAAAATTGCTGAGGTGCCGTTGCCTGGGGCCTTGAAATTGTCTATATTTTACCTCCCAGTGACAGGTGAATCCCTCTTTTCCCTAAGCCATCATTATCCTGTGGATACAGACTTTTCTGGGGCAGATCACTTTGAAATTAGCTTCTGAAAGACAGTGGGTGAGAGACGGTGATCCCTGTCAGGAGATGCACGTTGGCCTTTGGTAGTCGGGAAGCGTGGAGGAGAGGGTTGCAGCAGGGCTCCAAACGTGTTCCTAGGTAAGATGGGATCTGTTTGGATCACAGTGATTCCTGCAATGGTTGGGAAAATGCTGCTGTAGTGGTAAGAAGGGGAAATAAAAATTGTGCTTTGGTCTAATGAATAGCAGGCCAAGGGGAAATGTGGGAGGCAGGAATAGGTAAAATAAACAAGGTCTTCATCCCTCGGGAGCATGTTTGTCCAGAGTGGTGGCTCTGCAAGTGCAGGGACCCCAGGTGACCCTCTGCTACCTGCCATAGGTGATGGTTGAAGGTGGTGGTACCATCAGATGTGCAGCTACAGCCACGTGCTTGACAGTTGTGAACCGCGATGGAATTGCTGTGGTCCTGGGCTATTAAGGAAGTTCCCTTGAAAGAGCCCTGTGAGGCTTTCATTAGTTCCCACTATGTATTCTTGGGATATTTGGGATCTTGCACTAGCTGGCTCTTCTGTCAATGTTGACTCCGGCCAAATCAGTGAGACTCAGATGTGTGAAGATCTTCAGTTGTCATGTTGGGATGGGTCACGTCCTATGGGCAATTCAATGATTTCTTCCTTCTTCCAACCCAAAGGAAAAAGCACTGGTGGGAAGCAGGGCAGAATTCCGTATGGCCTTAGGGCAGCATGAGGTCCAGGAGCCGTGCTGGAGACAACGGTATCTAGCTGCAAGTAGCAGCACTGTCTGCTCTCTGTGTCTCGTGGGCGTCTTGGCGTGTGAAGCTTTCAGTATCATGCAAACTAACGTTAACATTGATGAAAACTCCTAATTTACTGCTACATCCGAAATGTGCATGTCAAACAGAAAAACAAACCACACAGCCCTCCCATATACGATCCCCGTTCCTCCCTTTCCTAAAAAGCAGTCTGTTCGGTAGAGCTTCCCACTGGGGCAGAGAAGCTGTCAGTCTTCAGGACACAAAACCACTTTGTGTTACCGTTCAATTCACTACGCAGAGCTCTGTAAATTTATTGTCTCCATGTGTAACACTGAGATTGCTTTGTAGTTTAATAACATAAACTATAATTTTGTTTAGTGATTGGAAGTCAAACGGCGGAACTGCTTTTAGGTGTGTGGGTTTATTTTATTTTTTTTAGCTGCTTGATTGTTTTGGAGTTGCTTTGGTTTTTTTCTTCCCTTCCCTCAATTTTCTAAATTATTAATTTGCCAGTTTGTGCTTGTAGCTGGAACCTAACCCTTCTGGGAAGGAAGCATTTGATTTGCTTGATTGCAGATTATTCTGTGATATTACTGCCATGCAGCAGTATGTTTCTGATACTGGCTATGGAGTTTTTTGGGATAAGATGGCATCGTGTTATTTATCCTCCTACAGACCAGCTTCAGGAGAGGGAGAGGTGCTGGGAGAAGGGGCTTCAGGGCTGCAGGGGTTTTACCCCTTTGCAGACTTTGCTGGACTCCTGCAGCAGCACCACAGGACATCCTGTGGATCCTGGTGTGAAATGGGAACCTGATCCCTCCTGCAAGAAGGAGGTTTAGTCCAGGCATGAGCTTGGGGTATTCCAAACCTTGCATTACCGATCCTAGGAAGGATTGCAGGTGACATCCTGGCTTTAAGTTGATGGCAAAACCGAGGTTTCAGAGGCTGCAGCTTTGCTAGGCGTGAGTATTCCAGATCTCGAGTATTTTGTGCCAGCACCTCTTATGGTGACTGCTGGCTGGCTCTGTGCTTGCTGACCAGGGCTAAAGCCTGGGGCCATGTGGGTCTGGGTCTGCCCCTGTGTGTGGGAGATGCTGGATGGAGAGCCCTGCGACAGTGCAAACCATCGTTTGGGCCAGCCCTGCTTGCATGTTTGGTCAATGTGTTGGCCATGGTGGAGGAGCCCATGGAAGCAGTATGAACGCTTCAGCCCTTGTCTCCTCGGGAGATGCTCCTGCTACTGGTACTTGAAGCTGTCCTGCTGATGCTGTAGTTGTGCTATATTCACACAAAGACAAATATTTCTAGCAAGCTCGGCTTATTACAGTACAAGACTGCTTCTCAGAGCATCGCTTCTATCATCTTGCTTTTTTCAGGTTACAAGCAATGCATATGACCTTGTATTTAAAGTATTTTTCATTTTCTCCTGCATCTTCAGATTTTTTTCTTTCATCTGGGCTCCCCTCCAGAAGTTCAACCACGTGCTGGACTTCTGCTGTTGGTGATAACCTGGAGTGTGATAAAGCTCAGGTTCCTTCTTTCTGCAAGACAAAGGCAAGCCTGGCTTGCTTTACTGTGTCAGTGTTTTTTTCAGGTTTTGCTCGGCAGTCACCAAATCCTGGTGTCTCCAACTCAGAACACATGGAACAGCAAGGTGTCTGCAGCGTGGTGGCTCCAAGCCTGGGAACCCAGAAGAATAAGAATTTTTTTTAAAGTTTTTGTCAATATTTCTCATGTTCTGTAGAATCCTTAGGAGAAGGGATAGGGGGATTGCTTTATTATGCTAATTTTTAAAGGCAAAATAAATTCAATACCTACGCTAAATTAAGGACCACCAAAGAACAAAATAAAATCCATTAGTAATTAAATAGCGAAGCACACTTTGTTCAAAACCGTCACAGAATTTGACAAGCTGAGAGGAAACTCGTTTAAAGGAAATGTCATCTTCGTGGCTGAATGTTGATTAGCTTCCAGCTTGTGTGAAACGTTGAAAGTTACTTTCCCTGCTTCTCCTGGTATGGTATTAGGCGTTCTTTAGGAGACACCTTGGGAGATGTGTGACTCTATTCTTGCTGACAGTTTTGTAATTAGTTTTCCCAGGGTTAAATCAGTTCTTCAACCCTTTCGTTCTTGCATCTCACTCAATACCTTTTGCTTCATGGAATGCTGAAAGGTTAGAAGGGACTTTTGGAGGTCATCTCATCCAACCCCCTGTGTTGCACAGGATCTTATCCAGGTGGATTTTGAAGATCTCCAGAGGAGGAGACTCCACAACCTCTCTGGGCAGCCTCATGCAGTGCTCTGTCGTCCTCATCGTCAGGAAGTTTTTTCCTTATGTTCAGATAGAACTTGCTGTGCTTCAGTTGGTGGCCCTTGCCTCTTGTCCTGTTGCTGGCCACCACTGAGAAGTCTGGTGCCCTCTTCTTGACACCCTCCTTAATGTATTTATACACATTGATAGAATCATTGATATGATTTCGATATTTATACGCATTGATAGAATCATTGAGAATCATCTCTCAGCCTTCTCTTCTCTAGGCTAAACAGGCCCAGCGCTCTCAGCCTCTCCTCATAGCACTCCACTAATCACCTTGGTAGCTCTGCACTGGACTCTCATCCAGTAGCTCTATGTCTCTCTTGTGCTGGGGAGACATAGACTCAGCGCTTGCCCTTCTTGAACTTCATGAGGTTCCCGTTGTCCATCTCTCCAGCCTGGCCAGGTCCCTCTGAATGACAGTGCAGCCCTCAGGTGCGTCTCCCAGTTCTGTATCATCAACAAACTGCCCCTTCAGCCAGGCCATGGATGAAGAAATTGGGCAGGATTGGAGCCAATACTGATGCCTGAGGGACATCACTAGCTACAGGCCTCCAGCGAGGCTCTCTGTCCCTGTTCTACTCATCTAACCTGAGCTTGCCTATGAGAGAGATGTTACGTGAGATGGTGTCAAAAGCCTTGTAGAAGTCAGGGCCTTGCTCGCTCCTTACAGGCTCCCTGTAATTTGTGGAAGTCCTCTGTGTAGCTCTGGACTGGCCTTGATTTAGGGAAGCTAGACAGTGGCCTGCTGCCCGTAGATAAAGCCCAAGGTGATGAGCCGGTTGTGTTGAATGCGTAACTGGTGTCTGCACGGTGACTCATGGCTGCTCTGAAAGAAAGAGCGTTTCCGTTTGTACTTGTCTCCCAGTATTGTAAATCACATGGTGGAGTTGAAGGAAAAATTTGTCCGGAGAGATACAGAACTGGTGTTAGATTGTTCCTCTTGTTGGACTTCACGTGCTTTATGGGGCCGTGATTTCAGAGAAAATGAACTTCTTGTCCCTCTTGCAACTTAGTGAAGTGTAGCAAAGGACACGAGGCAAGACTGAAGAACTGTGCAGCCCTCAGCACTGCTGCCTTTCATTTAGCTGCTTCCCCTGCAGGCTTCAGAGCTGTCTGCTGGCCTTAAGAACTCATAATTTATTTCAGCTGGAAGGTAAGTAATTATATTTCCTGATATGCCACCTTGCTTTCTTCTAAGTGGAGCTGGCAGATTTGGGGCCTTTTCTGTTCAATTTACATTTCTCGATGTGTCTCATCGGTTTCTCCATCATTTTTCTCTGTTGTCCCGCTTGTGCTGGAATTTCAGAGCTGTGGCATATGCTTCTCCTGAGGGTGGCAAAACCTGCCACGGGTTTGAAATACAGGCTGAAGAGGGAGAAGGTTACTTGAAAAAGAAGTGAAGTTAGTGCCACCTAATGAGAGGGAGCCCTTAACAGTGGAGTATATTGTTTATCTTATTTTTCTGGCTGCTTTTGGCCTTCGCTTCCCTTTTGTCTCTGGCGTATTTGCAGGTATCCACAGATTTTTGCTGGGGTGATAGGATCAGTGTATATTTTTAATTTGTCATATATAACCTGAGAAATGCTCAAGTGCCTTCCTCAGTTCCAGAATTACTTTGTGTGAAAGCCAGGTGGCTGTGCATAATTTTCTTGTTTTTAAAAATATTATCTTTCCATAAATATGTAGAGCAGCCGCACAGAATTTCACTTGCTGAACTCCGAGATAAGAGGGGATCTTCCCGAGTGTGCAAACCCCTGCTATCAACTTGTGTAGCACGTCAAAAATAGTTTTTTCCTGATGTTTGCCGCTCTTGTAGCTACGTAATAATTTTGAGTTTGAAATGATGCAGGGAAAACAACTGCAGCTTTCTCTATCCTAGGAATGTCCTCTCTTTCCAAAGCAAGGAGGAGCACTAAGATATTGTGGCAGATGTTTTAGTGGAAAGTTTCTGCATAAAAGACCCATTGGATCCTTGTATTCTCGGGCTGGAAGATCCTGCCAGGACAGAGTTCTTTCTTCTGGATCGCTACACATTTGGCTGGTATAAATGCTAGTAAATATTTACTTTGTAAATATTAAGATGCATCCTTCTGGGAGGTAACCAAATTAGTTTGTCTTGCTCTGCTACTGAAGCTGTTTGTAAGAAGTTTGCACTTTGCAATATCTCTTCCTTTTTGCTTATTCTGCCTTTATGCAACAGAATAAGGTTGCATGTGTTCCTCTTTGGGAACAGCTGTGGCAAATGGGTGCTGGGGTTAGTGTGGAGGCTGAGCAGGAGTGAGTGGTTAATAGAGCCTTGGCATGTAAATAAAAGGTGTTTGTTGGGTGATGCTGGAGATGCACTTGCAGATCAGCACCTTAAAACTGACTGAGAAGAGAAACTGCAGGAATGTAGGGGCTCCGAGTGCACGTTAGGATTGTGCCTAGAGAGATCTCTGATAGCATAGGTGAGGCTTAGAGCGGTGCAGAAGAGTTCAGGTGCAATAAAACTGGCTGGAAACAGGCAAGCCCAGTGGAGGCTCGTGCCACCAGCAGTCCTCTTGCTAACCCAGCATGATGTTTCATAAGCAGGGACTTGATTGCATGCAGTGAGGAAAGCTGCTGTGTTTTAGGTCTGTTGACACCAGTGCAAATGTGCAGAAATGAAATCTGCTTTGTGGTACCCCTAGAAAACCTGGAGTAGCAACCCCAAGAATATTGTTGATATGAGAAAGGGATGTTTCGATAGGCTTGATGCTTTGGAAATGTGCAAAGAGAAGTGAATCCAAAAAGAGAACGATGGAGAGATGCAACTGGTGAGGAGAGGCCAAGGGGATAGAGTCCCTTTATTCTTAAAGCAGGTCCTATGACTTTGCAATATATAAAACATCTTTGTGAAGAGAATTTTGATGAGTTATTTTCTGCTCTGCTGCAGGGGAAAATGGAAGGAAAAAAAAAAGCAGCATTTAGTGAATTTGCCTTGGGAAACATTTTTGAGTTACAGGGACTGTGAAGTGCTAGAGCCTGCTGCTTGGAGAAGGTGTGAAATCAGCTTTGCTGGTTCATTTACTACAAGCTAGGAACAAGCTGGATGATTTCTGGCAAATGAAACATTAGGTGCTTTTTATCTTGCCTCAAACCAGGAAGAAAAGAGGAGAAAGGCACCTGAAATCACTGTCAACTTTTTGGCCTCTACTCATCTCCATCTGTGTGTTTCAGTGATGGAAAGATGCCTGAAGAGTTGCTGGAGGCTTCAATAACACCGTGGCAGGTATCATCTTCTTGCCACTCTCTGTGAAAGCACCCAAAAATACTAGAACTACAACAAAAAAAAGTGTGACAGTGTTAAATCTCATGGAGAAGATGGGCCAAAAGGACAAGATAGCTGAAGCTTTATTAAAGATGCTCTACAAAAGCAACTGATTGGAACAACAAAAGTTTGACCAGGCTAGGACTAACTGAGCTGCAACAGGCGTGAATCTAGTCTATCATACCTAGTTCCTTTTTAAAGCCTGAAGGTAAATTAAATAATAGCAAGGTCTATTTCAGAGAAAGGGCATTTAAGTTTTTATTTCATCTGGACTATCCCTTTCAAGATCACTTTCCCCTGCTAGGCTTGTTTTATATTTGATTAGTTCTAGGAGATGGATTTTGACATTTAAAGTATGTGTAATAGAAAGAGAATAATGACACAGTTGGGATTGCAAAAAAATATTTGCCCTTGAAAATGGCAATGTATTGTTAAATACAGGTTGCATCATATCTGGGCATAATAAAATAGAAATGGAAATGTGAGTGATTGTGTTGGGGATATATAGTCCTGGAGTGTGACAGAGCAACACAGAAGAAGGGACCTTGGCACCGCTAGTGACACGCGGCAAATCACTGCTGCAAATGGATTTGTAATACGGGCTGATTGTATTTCCTAACGTGGTGATCTATACTCTGCTTAAGCAAGCCCGACTTCCAAAAGAAGACACCCAGTAGGTGAATTAAATCTAACCAGTGCAGTCGTGACTTCAAACATCAGTGATGCTGCAGGTCTTGGGATGCGGCAGCTCCTTGGTGCAAGGGTTGTGGGAGGAGGAAACAAGGGATCCTTAGAGATGGGTGGATACCTTTTATTCCTAGTTTTCTAGTCAGGGATAAAATGCTGAGACTGGAAGACTTCACAAGGAGAACGCTAGGGCTGTTAGCACTGGTTGTAGGTGTTTTTTTCCTCGGATAGTTGGACTTTTTGCTTTTGAAATTGTCATCGATGTCTCTGGGAAGTTTCTTGAGGGATTTTAGTTGCTCCTCAACTTGGGCAGGCATCAGCAGCTAACGCCAAGTTTTATTTAGAGTGGAAGGAAAGTGCAGGAGCTCTTTGCTAACCATCTTTGGTCAAACTGGAGGAATCTTGGGCTGATTGCTTTTTACCTAATGCCTCTGCTCGGTCCACTTGCCTGCTCTAGTTGCTGTCTCCATCTTTCATCACGCTGGGGTCCACGTGCACATGGAGTTAGCTCTGCACCTCTGTACTGTTACATCCCTGCTCTCAGCAGAGACATCCTCAGAGCACATAAAAAGGAAGCTGTAGAGCAGTTTAGCAGTTTGTCCTGTGCCTCTGGCGTGCTTAGGGCTGCAGGGAACACCGTGTGTTTAGGGAAAAGATGGCCCGTTTGTCATGCTGTAGGCTTCTGCTCCTGGCTGTTGACATCTTTCTCTTGTTGCTCACAGCTTTGTCCTTGCAGGCTGGAGAAGCTGCTCACGGTTGGGTTACATAGCACAGCTTCCAACCAGGTCTCGTGCGGATGATCCAAAACCAGGAGCATCTTTTTCCTCTCTGTCCTCCAGAACTTTTAGGAATCTTCATCTCCCCTTCCATTTGTAGTGAGATTAGGGTTTGCTCAGGCCTATGGATGATACAGCCCAGTTGGGTTCTTTGCTTTCTCAGACGTAGCCATTAGTTGCCTCTGCATCTGTCTGTCCCTGCCAGTGTCTCTCTGAGTGTTGGAACTGTTTTGTCCTCAAATTCAGGTGAAGATGACATTTCCTTGATGCAGGTCTTCTCTAATCCTTCTGGAGAGGGGCTGGGGCAGCTCAGCTCCATAAATTCAAGGCATCTCCTATAATGCTTGGTCTATGCCATGGCTTCAGAGTGATCCACAACAGCTCAACAGCATTCCCTAAATTCCTTTTGCTACCTCCAATGGTGAAAATTGTGTTTAAATGAGAAGGGCTTTGCAGCCAAATGGGCTCTACCAATGACGTGACTACCTCATTGGGGCAGAACAGTGAGGGGAGTCCTTCATTTCAAGCAAAAGCAATCATTTCTTCCCCAAATAGTCCCTAAGAGTGTTTTAGGGATTTTTACTCAGCAGAAGGCTTGCCAACGCTCGGAGTTGGGATGCGTTCCTGAGAAGAGCCGAGGGAATCATCTTTAGCAAGCAGGAAAGACTGGAGGGGCTTTGGGGCTGCGAATGTCCCAACTATTCTGGCTTGCTTATCCTTCCGAACGGCTTCGTGCAGGGATGTTAATCAGCACATCAGCCATTAATCTGTTTTATGGGATCAGCATTGCAGTTGGTGTCCAAACCCACAAATCTACGAGTGGGAATGAGTCACTGCTGGCGCTTTACCGATACTGGGGGATGCTACTGCAAAGGTTTAAACAATTTCCTGCAGGAAGCCAGAGCTGTTGCAGGACATGCTGATGATGGTGATTTTGTTTGTCGTGGGTGTGGGTGAAATGAGAAAACTGGAAAACTGCGGGGAAAATACAGGCAAATTATCCACACTCCCCTCCCCACTCCAAGCAAAAGATTCTGTAAACTTATGGAAATACGGGTAATGTAGAAATGTGAAGTCTTTTTTCCTTTTTTTTTTTTCTCTTAAATAAGAGGTTAGTTTTCATTCTCTTTGGTCTCATTTCTGTTTGAAAATGCAGGGGAAATGAACAGCAGGCGGAATGATTATAAGGTACTTACTGGATCTGTGCTTTCCCAATGGGTCATGAAGGAGCTGTTCTGCAGAAAAGTCATTCCCCAAATATGACTTTATTTTGGAAGGCCCTTCAGAAATAAGTTCTGTTTCAAAAAGAAAAACAATTGCAATTCTCTCTTCCCCTCTCCTCACTTAATTAACTCTTGATTAAATGACTTCAAAGCTTCTTTTGCATCCGCTTTGCACCCTGCATGGTCCCATTGCCTGGAGCTCTGCAGGCGGGTGCAGAGCACCCTCTGACCTGGACAGTTCTGGGTTTGTCAGAGCTGTCCCCTAAATCATCTAGATGAAGGTTTGTCCCTGTCCCTCTTAATAAAAATATTCTTTGATGCAGAGGAGAATTACTAATAAAATCTTCCACCATACCAGCAGAGCTGTGGGAGATAGATTGAAACTAAGAGGGAGGACTTTGAAGTAAGCACTTAATTATAGATTGGGGGTTTTGAGTGCTTTGCTTTAAGTGGGAAAGGGAAAACTATTTCCCTCTCTATTATTTTTTTTCCTCTCAAGCAAAGGAATAAAACATCTCCAGCGTGCAGTGAGCGATGCTGGAGGCATCACTGGAGCCTTGCCTGGGATGGGAGCCCTGTGGAGGTGACACTCCATCAGGAACATAGCCTGGCTTGGAGAACGGGACGTGGAGTTGTGTCGGGAAGTGGTTTGATGTGCCGAGTTGGATTACTGGTAATTACTGGTCATCCCATCAGGTGAGAGGGAAAAAAGTAGATTTTCCTTAGGAGAAACAGGAGAGCAGCCTCGGGGGGATTGGTACAGTGCAGAGAGCGAAGGGCTCCTGATGGACTTTCCCCAAGCTGGGATATAGCAGCACTTACAGCTGGAAAGATGCCCTTGCTTTTCCATGTCTCTTCTGCAGTAGTTTGCACAGTCAAGAAAAACAAGTTCTGTGGTTTTAGTTCACTAACCAGTGGTTGTTTCTGAGCCATTATAAAGCCAGGGGCACTGGAATGGCCTCTGCTTCACCCTTGCTTCTCCTCTTATGCTTTCCAAGATCCTCATTATGTAAAACTCAGCTCTATCATTAGTTATATTTCATTTTTGTAATTATGAGCTATATGTTCTCAAATGTATGGGAGCAGAAAACATTAACATTATAAATCTGTGGCTTATGCAGCCTCAGCAGGAATCGCTAATGAACCAGCCTTCCTTCCCGTCTCTCTCTAGGTTTCTTTGCAGAAGCTTGTTGTGTACACGGAGACTCTGAGCATGAAAACTGAAGGGCTGAAGCATCCCCCTTCTTGCCTCATTAGTGCCAGTATTTGCATCTGTGATAATAACCCACAGTAGCAAACACAGTGAACTTGTTTTCTGATTTTTCTTAATGTGTCCTTCTTAATCCCGGATTCCCAAACAAAAATGTAAATGCCGATTAATGCACGTTAACTGCTGGTAATGCTCATGAGCATCCACGGCCAGAGGAAAGCGAGTCTCGGAGTCGCAGTCCCTGTTCCCTTTTCATGTTTCCAGGCACTGGGTGCATTGTCCTGGAATGATTTCCTGACTGGAAGTCAAGCCAAGTGCTCTGCAGGACTTGACGTTGGCGGCCAGCGTTGGCAGCAACGCGTTTGATGGTGCTTTTCTGGTCGGCATCATGGAGCTTGGTTCCCAAGTCAGTACCTGGTATTTGTTAGCAGTGCTCTTCCTTCTCATCTCTCTTACTATTCAATGGAAAAATGTGGGTTATATTGTAAAATTACAGTTTTCCTGAAGTTGTGGCCCATCTCTGCTGATGGTGGGGTCCCATGGAGTGGCCAGCGATCTCCCTTGCACCATGCAGGGCTTCTGCAGATGTCCAAGCCAAGTATATTACTTAAAATTCCATTTACCTGAAGATGACTTTTCTCCTCTTGCCTCTGACTTGCATGTAAATGGCAATTTTTTATTTATTTGCAAAATTACATTATTCCTATTACTAAGGAGTTTGGCCATTCATGGCTGCAATTGGGAACAGGTTTTATCAGCAATAACATAAATTTTCAAGAATCTGTATTTCACCCAGATAAGTGGGTAGGGGTGGGGGAGCTCGTGGAAGAGGCTTCCTTTCAGTTCGGATTGCAGTTATAGATGGTTATGTGGCACATCTTTCTCAATTGTGTAAAATCTTCAAGCAAGCATCAAGAATACTTTTAAATTACAGATAAATATCTCCCAGTAGCACCGTAATTAAAATTCACACTCCTCTTCCTCCAATTCATTCCATCCATAAAAAGCAGCATTTAGATCACATCTTTTTATGCAAATACAACATTCGCTTTTAAGAGTTTTAGTGGATTTCTTTTTTTCCTGGAAATGATGGCGAAGTTTATTGTTTGCCTTGCAAAATCAGTGCCTGCAATTTACTGGATTTGTGGCTTTTATGACCTATAGACGCACGGTGCGTGTGCCCGCATACATCGTCCCAATTTTATGCAATAGAGGCAAAAAAAAAAGATTTAGGGCCCTGTCATCCACACCGGGAAGACTTGGAATGAGCTGTAGGGAAACTTGCATCCCACCTTGTGTCCCTAGGAAACTTGTGTCCCTGGGAAGCAGAGAGCTGCCCTGGAGCAACTGTCCCTTATGGCATTCCTGGGGTGCCTGCAGATGAGACCAGCTCCCTTCCTTTCCTCTTTGCAATTGCCACATGAGGAAAAAAATATATTTTGCATCTGTTCATGTGCAGAATGGAAGTTGAGGTAGGAATCCCATTGCAGTCAAGGATCACTGAGGGAAAAATAAAGTTGCATGTTTGAAAGTGTGGCTGTCGGCCCTCAGAACCGCCTGGGGCTGCAGGATTTGGTTGGGGCGAGTGGGTGCTCTTGCACAGAGCACCATCTGCAGAATATCTTTCTGCTGCTAGTAGTTGTTCATGAAAATACTTCAGGAAAATACTCCAACTTTTCAAGCTTTCCCTTTTGGGGATCGCCGTAAGTGGTTAATTACTCCCTGTCCAATTGATTGTTTCTTCTGGGGAACTGAACGATCCCTTTTACTGACATCTGGGCTGAAGCTGTTGGTCTGGTTTTTGGAGATAACATCTTGTCACTTTTCACACCTTACCTTTCCCAGAAAGCATGATCTGAGATGTCCTTTGGGTGCAGAGCTAAGGCCAATGTTAGTTCAAATGAAAATACAAATGCCTGAAGCAGCTAGGTTTTCTGTTTTCATTAAATTTAATATATATTTTTAAAAACAAAAGAAGCCATCTTCAAGACTATTTTTTTTTTTTTTTTTTTTGGCCAGCTTGTTTGTGTTTTGTTTGTTTGAAGTTGCAGCTGCAGCCTTGTTTTGGTGACAACAGATATATCTGCTCTGGAAACCACCGTGTTAGTGTTTAATTGCAGCATATGCTATGAAAATTAGGTGTAAACTAAGATAAGATTTCTGCAATAGTGGGGGGAAAATAAACAGACTGGGGAATATTCACATTGCTCTATAGGACCTGGAAAAGGTACATCCTATATCACCTTATTCAAACAGGTTCTGTGATGAGATGGAAAATTATAAGAAAAACTGTTTTCTAGCCTGCTGGCCCATTGTGGACTGTGGATTGATGCTAGAAAGTCTAGAAAAGGTGACTAAGCTGAAGAAACCTCTTTAGTGTCTTTAAATTTACGTGGCAGGTCATGCTACTCTAAGAAAGTGCAGGTGAAGCACTAAATGAAAAGCTCTTCCTGCGAGACAAGGGAGGTTGAAATGTGGATATTGCCTCTTTTTAGTCATATCCGCGTGTGATGAGGCGGTTACCTTGCCTCGTCCTTCCAAAGTCTGATGCAACAGGTTATTAGCTTGGATTAGCAACCAAATATACAGCTCCTAAAGTGCTGTAATTGTTACACAGACGTACCAGCAGACTCAGGCTTGTGTCATGCATCGCCCGATGCCACCCAGGGCAAGTGGTGCTTGCAGATAGCTCCTTGTCCCCCCTGCTCCCCTGTCCCTGCTCCTCCAGCCTCCTCCAAGAGCAGGTTCAGGTTTCATTACAGAAAAAGAGCAGAGCCCCAATTTCCATCTTGTTTGATGACTGATTTTTTTTTTTTCCCATGTGATAGTTTGTGCCAATGCTGGCATCGTCCTGTGCACTAAAAACCTGTTTTTCTCCTGCCAGTGTAAGCCAAAATTTGGGTTTTTTTTTCAAGAATGGAGAAGGGTCCTTGATGATGCACCCTGAGTACAGAGCTGGAGGTGACTTGCTTGACTTGGGAGGTCCCCACGTGGTGGCTCTTCACCAGGGGAAGCCAGGGCAGCTTTGCAGGGACCTGGGAGGAAGACTCTGGGTGGCTGGTGCGAAGGTCTTCTTCAAGTGGGATGTGCCAGAGGTTGGCTGGAGCCTTGTGAAGTGGAGAGCATGAAATAAAGTTATTTGAGATCTAATTAGCCATGTTCATTCACTTTCATATTGCCCATCTCTTGTCTCTTTAGAAATTAATCTGCTGCAATGACTCTAGCTGGATGACGACTTCTTTTCCCCTATACCTCTATGGGGAACAACATCTTTTTTTATGAAAATCCTTTTCTGTATTTTAATTTAAATGAAATTCATATTTAAGTGGTTCTATTTTAGCTGAAAATGTAAATTCAGATGCTAAAGCGAACCAGTCTGTCTGCTGCATATGCTTTCTCAGCTAACTGCCTTGACTTGCCTTGTTAACATTTACATAAACTCCACAGGCTAATAATAATGACGCTGATGGAATTAGCTCCTTACTATCTTATTTTTGTTACATAATTTTAATCGCTGTAGCAAAGCGGGCCACTATATTTCCTATTACTCAATTACTTGGCTTTACTATTAATAGTTATTTGTATTTGTTTTTCTAGATAGCACGCCGGTCTCTTTGAGGGATAGCTGGAGTGCTGTCTCTTGGGTTTGTCATCTAAGCTGTTATATCATTTAATAATGATATTTTAGCCTGTTAAACTGACCTTTCTTTGAAATGCATCCGTTGCAGAAGCTGGGCGATGGTAATTCTCAAAGTGTGGACAACATGATCATGCGTCTCATCTGCTGTGTGTATATTATTTATATATATATTTTTTTAAGTTACGTCATGGGGTTATGCAGGAAAGTTAGTTTCTGGTTCCTGAGTTGGCAACAAGATGAAGTAGCAGGTTGAGGTGTTGGTCCTGGAGGAATGGGAACAGTCGTCTGGCAACCTGTGAACTTGGGGGTTTCCAGTGTCACCAGTCTCTTTGCTCTAAGATGTGTAAGCTTGGCAACTAACATGTTATTATTTCTTCTATATCTGTGTATTTCCTTTTCTTTTCCTTCTCCTTACCAGTAATATGTAAAGGCAAATATGAGGCATTCTGTTTTCTGTTCTTTGAGCATGAACTGCTTAAAATCTCTAAGATGGTATTTATATTTATTTATAAAAATTATGAAATAGAGAAAAATTGGTTATCACTAAGCCATTTGCAGGAAAGAAAAGCCATTGGTTTGAAATGGTTATCTGGAATATTTATAGTCAAGAATGATAACCCGGCTACCCATTGCATGGAAAACTGGCTGCTTTGGGGAGTTTTGCAGAATAATTTGGTGGGCAAAAGCAAAGCCCTGGTGAGCTCTGGGCGTGTGTATGGGTGCGTGTTGGTTATGTCTGAATAAAAACTATATCGGTGACGGTGGACTCCCTTAAGGATCACTTGAGTGCTCTTAATGTGTTATATGGCAAGTGGGGTGGAAGTTATGAACAGAGTAGTTAACTGATGAATTAATGTTGAAATGTGGGTTTGATTAGTCATTTTATATTGGCTGTAATTATGGAAGATTACCGCCGATAAATCACATAAACTGGGCTGTCCCACGAGGTGACGTTATTGATCACCGCTGACATTTGGGTAATGTGCTCCCCTGGAAGTCACACAAAACGTAATTTTGAATCTTATATCTTCATCAGGGTTATGATTCTTTGGTCGAAACTTTAAATCAGCTTTGTTTGAATGTTGCAATGGGAATATGTTTGAATTTTGCAATGGGAGAATGACAGCCCTGCGTAGAAGGGACCAAGCCCCAAGGTGCTTGGAGATGCAGGAGCCTCTCAGCCCCATCTGCAGCTGCTCTGGGGCCTCCAGAGGCCGAAGACTCTTGGTCCTCTTGCCAAATTCCTCCGCAAAACGCGGGCTTTAGCAGCTCCCACCTTGCTCAAGGGGAAACCACTGCTCCGTGCTTTGGTCTGGGCATTTGCGGATGTGGGTTTTGTGCCTGCTCTTGGTGCCAAAGGATGGGGGAAACTCGGCAGAGCAGAGGCTGAATCACCAGCTGGTTTTGGCTCCCTGTCGCAGTTTGGGAATGGAAAGTGGTTCTTGGGTGCCAGGAACTACCGGTGCGAAGGTGGGTTGAGCGTGGGAAGTTCTCAGCGCTGGGAGGGGACAAGGAAGCTGTTTTCCTGCTGCTTTGCTGGCGTGGGAGCTGCATCCCACTGATGCTTGTCATCAGGCCCAGGGGTGCCCAGGAGAAGGCTTTTCCAGGCTGGTGGGAAGAACCATCTTCTATTGCCTTGGCAGCTGGCAGTGAAGTTTGAGCAAAGCCTGCCCCAGTTTCCATCCCTGCTTTGCTCAGAGATATGCTTTGAGAACGGCCAGCCCAGCAGTTGTGGTGTGAACAGGGGAGCCTGGAGCACCTTGAGATGCCTCCACCAAAGTGCCAATGTGGGGACACCTCAGTGGGGACATGAAACAAGGCTATTCAGTGAGAACATCGGTGTTGCGGGTGCCACGTTGCCTGCCAAAGTGTGAGCACTGTGTTCCCGAGCAATTAGATAAGGCGACTGCTTGCTAATTAGAAACACGCCAGCAAAAGCTCTTCCCGAGGGTTATCTTGGTCTAGGTTAATTGCGCTCAACGGGTCTGCGAGCGGTTACCTACACCACAAATCATTTAGAGTCGTGGGGATGATTTGGGGCCATGGTGATGAGTCACCACGTGCAGAGCTGTGTCCCCAGGGAGGAGAGGAGGTTGCTCTGGTTTGTTGGGCAGTGATGAGTTCGGTGCTGGTGCTGTGTTCGTTGGTGTCTGTGTTGGGTTTGCCCGCGCGGAGCCTGCAAGACCACAGCGCGTGGGCCAGCGCTCATGGTCTTTGCCATCTAGACAAATTGCTTTTGACCTTAGGAAATGTTAACCTGGAAAAAAATAAAAGGATACGTGAAAATGAATGCTGGAGCAAAACGCTGACTTTCCAGGAGCAGGTCCAGAGGCCAACTTAGCACTTAACAGTATCAGAGAAATCACTCCCTTCCCCTCCTGGATCTTCCCACAATGGAGATGGTGGTTGGCATGAGATCTCCCTCCTTCCTTTCGCCTGCTGTGCTCCCTGTGGTCATGTTTAGGTCTTTTTCTTCTTAACTCTCCTCAACAGTGTCCTGGTCGGAAGCGCAGGACTGACTCATTCCTGCACCTGGGTATTGACGTCGCTGTGATGCGCTCTTCGCTTCCAGCGTGAATGTTCCAGCCTCTCCAGTGGGGAGCTGAAAATGAATACATGATGCCATTTATTATTGATGAGGAGTAAATGAACTAGAAAAATGACATTCATGGGCTTTCCAACTCATCCTCCATTGCACTGAGCATATTGGACATCGGGGCCTGTCAGCACAGTCATCTGAAATTGTCTCCTTCAGCGTCTCACTCTTAAGAGCCTGAATTATTCATCGGGTATTTTACTATGTTAACATATTCTTATGATCACATTGAATTTAATCCTAGCGCCTGAAAAAGTGAGTTCACTGTTTCTGTTTGCATAAAAACAGATTAATATATTAGCGCTTTATCAGCCAACCTTATAAATTCATCGTAACATGTTGGAGCAGAAGAAGGCGTAAAGTTGGGGCGTAATTTGGTTTTGGGATAAGCAGCCTGGAATAAGGTGTGTATATATTCTAGAAAGCTGAAATGTTCAGTTTTTGGAATGGGGAGTCAGCAGCAGGATGCTCCTCGTTCCAGGCCCACCCGTGTAGCTGTGGCACTGCAGGAAGTGATGGTGTTTGGCAAGAGCAATGGCAAAACAAGACTGATTTTTATTTTTAATTAAATTAGGTCTTGCCATGCCAATGGGCAAAACCTCATCTGAGACTTTTTGAGGGACCTGCTTGAGGTTATCACAATTACAGTGCTATTTTTAAGCTTGAAAATAAATGTTATGGGTTAATACTTGCCCGTGTGCGTAGCTGGATGTTGCCATGGCTTGGTGTATTCAGTGTTAGTTTGATCCAAAGTGGAGGCTGGTGTGCCGGAGCAAAGCTGCGAGTGAGGAGCAGATCTTCCAGGATCCAGGGGATTGTTCTGCTGGGAGAGCTGGCTTGGACAGGGAACTTTGTGCTTACTTTGTAGTTATGTGCATTTCCATATAGCCATAAAGCATCATGAAGAGCAGAGTGAAGGTCCTGCCTGTGGATTTTCTGATTATGGACTGAGATCTGGTTCACGTTCAGAAGCCTGAAGTCCCAGGAGAAGGTGTCTCACAGCCACGACGTGCCCAGGACCCCCTGCCTTTGACCCAGGAGCAGTATTTTTGGCTGCTTATGTGCTCCGATGGTCAGGGAAAGGAACAAGCGTTACGGAAAACAGCTCCCTGTTCCATAATGAGGTGAGCACAGCCTGGGAAATGCCTCTGGAGTCCCAAGGTGAGCGATGCTCTGGAAATTAATGGGACCGTGTCCCAGCACAGAGCCAGGATGGGCTGCACAGGGGCCCTGCCATGGGCAGCTGAGCAAAACCAAACTGCCCAGCATTTCCCCAAGGTGAAATCCTGGGAGCCAAGGAGAGATTTCTATTTTTTTTCTCTCTCTATTTTTTTTCCTCCTTTTTTTCCCTCTTTTCCCACCAGCTTTTGCTGGAGTTAGCAAATCAGCAGCATGGTAATTACATCTGTTTTGAAAACTCTTTATTACTCTCTTGCAGCTCCTCAGCAAGCCTAGGCTCTTGATATATATTCCAAAAATGCACATTAAAGAAACATTAGTGGTCCAAGCCACTGCATTCAGTTTACAGTATGAAAGAGAGGGGGAAAAAAAAAAAAAAAAGACTATTTTAAAATTTGCTGCCCAGCAATACAGGAATATTTTTGTATCAGGATCATTTATAAAGGGGAGGAACCCCTTAATTTTAAGTATTCATAGTCTGTGAATGTGAAATTCAAAATATATATGTATTTGATAGTCACTTGAAAGGAGTGGTATAGTGTGCTGATTACCAATGATTACATAGTGCATCTAATTGGTAACAAAATCAAGAGAGGGTGTATTTAGAAGCTTGAATGTAGTGTATTTGCAGCTAAGACTTGTAAATTCAGGCCTACCAGGAAAAATGATTTGCAAAGAAATTACTGAGTAATTCTGTATTTGACATCCTTTGCGCTGCTCCTGCCTGGTTTGCAAGAGAAAAATAAAAGAAAAAAGGGGGAAAAAATAATTTCAGTAACGTGATATGAGTTGCTAATTATTGCTCAAAGCTCTGTGCCCTTATTTTCTCTTTGTTTTGAACACATTCTCAGAACATACTAATTTTATTTTAAGTTTTTACTTCAAATCTTCATGAAAAAGCGTCAGAGAGCCCTGTGCAGGCCGTGAGCATCAAGCAGAAACCCATTCCTAGAGCAGAAATTCTGCCAGCGAGGTTGGGGATTCTCCAAAACCCCAACTCCTCCGTGCCCCAAGCCAACCCTGTGCTCACCATGCTGCTATTACTAGATGTATGTGGCTGTGGGAAGCTCACCCAAACACGTTCTTACTTTAATGGATGGGGTGGTTTTTTTTTTTTTTTTTTTTTTTTTTTGGGTTTTTT
>JAVCKT010029307.1:6297-19526 GCA_032273925.1 Rhynchotus rufescens | reverse complement strand
CTAACTAGATCCCATCCTCTTGCTTAGGAGTAAATACTCAAATTTAGTACTTGAACATCGCTTAAAATACTTAAATACTTCAGAGGCATAAAACACTTATGAAGCGCCTTTACTTCCAAGTGGAAAAAAACAATATATAGGATTTGATAATGAATTACTTAAATAGAATTATGCAGAAAGCTACTAATTTATAGTTTAAGAGATTATGGTCAGAGAATGTCAAAAAGTAGACAATGCTCTTCATTTATTTAGTCTCTATACTTTTGCTTTTTTTCATTTTGATAATAGCATAAATATATTTGGTAAATTCCCAACTGACAAGCAACATCCCGCTTCTTCAAATATTCCACATGCTCAATCCATCTTAATTTTGACAAAAATAAAAAGAAAGTTATTGAAGGATTTAAAAGAACGCTGGGTACATGAACAAGTTAGCCAATTTTATAATAATAAAATGTTATTTCAGCCAATTTTATAATAATAAAATGTTATTTCAGCTGCTACATATGTTCTTGGACTTCTAAGAGATTTTATTGCATAACACCCTCAAGGGCTTTCAGAGTTCTTGTAATACCTGCTATACCTGGAAAACAAGCATGATTTGGGGCTCAGAACCCTTGATGTGGGTCATAACAAAGTACTATTATGACACACAGCATAGTAATTCTGATAAAAGGCATCAGATTCACACTTCTAAACAACATAAAGAAGCAGAAACGTGTGTAAAATCTTTCAAAATATTACGGTTCTTCTGTTTTCAGTTGATCTCTGACGATTTCATATTGCTTTATAAAAATAATTATTCCAGTGAACTGAGGATGCAGCAGAATCATCCTAACTTCTATGAAGTAAACTGAGAAAAGCAATTTTTTCTTCTTACCTACTTTTTCCTCAGTAGCAGTTTTCTTCAAAGTTGCTGTGACAAACACTCCATTTCACAGAAATCATGATTCCACTTTCATGGTATTTCAATATTTTTCACAAAAATACAAATATAAACAATAATCCTTTTGCTTGATCTCCTACCATTGCAACTATAGCAAATTCTACGTATGAATATGCACAGTGTCAGGAAATGATGATCCCTTGTCAAGAATAGGAAAAAAAGTCTTTTACTCAACGACAGAAAATGATTTGAGAGGAACAAAAAGAAAATGTTCCTCAACCAAGTCTTGCCAAAGCAAATCAAGCTGATGTAGCACTTGGGCTCAGTAACTCTACTGATAGCCAATAGAGCTGCCAATTAGCACCAGCTGTAATGAGGATAGACCTGGTTTGCTACCACTGACTCATTTCACTTAGGTCATTGACCAGCTGTCAGATAGTTGTGATTTTCAGCTCCAGCTGCTCTGGGGTAGATCCAAAGCACTAAGCTAGGAATAAAAGCAGGGATATTCTATGGGCAGTTCCCTGGGCCTTGCAGAACCCGAGCTAGGAGGAGCTCAGAGCCTTGCTGAGCTACAAGCCCCTCTCACACACACGCCTGCAGATACTCCATAAGGGTCAAGCAGCCTTTGCCAAATGGGGATGGCCACAGGCTGTGTTTGCAAATAAATAAGAATTTCCCTAATAACTTATTAGCTTATAAATGAGCCATGTCATTACAGCCCCAGGTTTACAGAAATTACTTACAGCTCTGGAAAAAACCTCTAGATCCACTTGAGATTGTTAACAAAGTCTTGAATTCATGCAACAAAGCTTATATAAAAAGTTATTTCCTCAGAATCAAGTCCTTATTTTCAAATTTGAGGGGGTGGAGAGAGAGAGAGAGAGAGAGGGATATAATGAAAATTTTATTCAGCACATGACAATTAGAGAAATGCCATTTAAAGTATCCATGAATTAGCAAACTTACTCATCATGTTTTCCCACTGTCACAGCAAGTAAAGCAAAGTTCCAGTAACTTCCAGTTCAAAGGGCAAAATATCATCTGGGAGAACCACCATAAATATTTATCTGCCTTTATACCGTATCATCCACAGATTTGACTTTGCAGTAAACTATAGACATTCATGGCAACGACAGCTCAGTTTTCTAAGCTTTGGATGCTAGAAACATTTTTGTAAATACTCATTTTCCATGACTATGGAAATCGAAGAGTTCAGACAGATAACTGAAGGAAACAGAAGCAAAGATTTCATTTCTACAACTAGAGTCTCTGCAGCTCTAAGTCCACTCAGCCACAGGCAGAGAAAGGGGCTACAGCAAAATTCTGACACAAGGAGAGGCTTGGGCAGTGATTTCCACAGCCAGTGTAATGATATAGTCCTCAAATAAAATAGATAGAGACTCCACATGCCAATGACTCCACCTGTTATTTCATATCTCCTGGCTGCAAGAAATTTGATATTCTCATGGCCTTTCTGCTGACAGTCACAATATTTTAGAGGGAGAATGTTCATCTCAATCAGTTCCATCTTCTGGAAGCTTATTTCTAGTGTAAAAAAAGATAGTAAAGTAACTTTACTTTGAGATGGTAAATCTTATGTATTATTTCCTCTTTCTTTCTATAGTACAACCTTAAATTTTTTTTAATAAAACTCCTCTCCCTCCAATTTCCACTTTCATTACTGATAAAATATTGATTTATTGACCACAATAGTTTTTCTAGAGGCCTTAGAAGAGAGGAAAGTCCTCCTAAAGTAATTTGCAAAAGTCACGTACAATAAGGAAAGAACTGACCACATTTCATATATACACACTTATTTCATATATACATTTTATATATTAGGCTTACTGACCAATTATTAGTTATGAACAGCTGCATCTAATGACCACAACTGTACATATTAAAGGTGAGAGACAAAACCTTGTTGTTCCTCTATTCTAAAAGAATTTTAAAAAGAATACTTGCTCCGTTAACTTCATTCTTTCCCATGAAGATGTGGGTTTGTGTTGCCTAAATATGTTTCTGCCCTACTTAAAGCAGCAATTAACTATAAACAAATGTCTCTGAACAATTTGGAAATTACTGAACAAGGATTTACACACATACTGGAAAATCAGATAATTTTTTTTTTTTTAAAGGAAAAATAAGTCCTTACATTGTTCAGTGCTTTCTCTAAGTCTATCCCTTCAGAAATCTACAGTAATCCGCTCATAAGCGAGGGATTATAGAGAAAGCACTCAGCTTATAAGATCTAAGTACAGCTATCTGACTTCTGAGAAGACTCATTCACCAGTTTAAAGGGTTAGTTTATTTCCCCCATATTTATCTATATGAGGAAAGATCTGAACTTAAAAGATAGGTGATTTAGAGAGTAACGTTTAATGAAGTATCACCTGGCTACTCTACAAACACATGTGCCACTGTTTTAAGAGAAGTACTACTATAATTTGGTTTACATTTTATAAAACTGCTATAATCCACAGATGTGCAGCATGTAAAAAACTTCCCTTCCTCCCTGCAGAACTGACTAACATGTATAACTATAATTAGCTTTTCTTTAGCTAACAAAGCAAATTTACACAATATTTTTCTACATCATAAGTTCTGGCATTCTAAAGTGCTCTATTCATGCAGAGAGCTTGTTTAAAATTGTGCCTAATTGCTGTTTTGACAGATCTGTTACTACTGATATTTCCAATATATTTGTACAGCCTTTGCCTAGCTAGCAAAATATGAGTTTAGACCTTCAGACTCAGGTAATAGTAAGACAATAAATGGAAAAACAATCACTTTTTTTTTTTAAATTACTCAGGAGCTGACAGTATTGGAATGCACAGAAAAAAAAATCCCGTATGATTTTTATTTCCTTTCACAAACTATTTCTTTGTTTGCTATGGTTGTTAAACCACAGCAAACTAAGGACGAATATATCTGGCATCACAAATAAAAGAAGTAATTTAAGATCCCTCCTGTCCTTCTAATTCTAAGCTGTCTCATAGAACAGCATGTCTACACCCCTACCAGGCTGCCACTATGGGCATTATCTAACACTCAAACAGCACCATATCCCTCAGCTACAAACCTCTAAGCGAGGGAAGGAAAAACATAAGAAAAGAGTAATGCAAATAAAGGAAGTAGTGAAGTAGGGGCATCATTCAGCTGGAAATTGCAGAGGCCACAAAACCTGGCTCTTCTACATCTTTATACCAGACCTTACCTTTCCTGGTGGGGAAACACAATTGCACAAAACATAAAAAGCACAATGAGCTTAAATGACACCATCACATTCTCTATTCTCTATTCCATTCCTAATAGTTTCTACCACACTCTTCTAACCACTCCTGAGCATTTTGTTTTCACAGAACTAAGCATCACAAATCCAGTATTTCATTAATAAACAGCCAGATCATAGCATACTGTTACTTAAGTAAAGCCTGGATGTTTTCTGGCACATCTACCATTTTATACTCATCTGCCTGGTAAGGTTTGGCAGTTCTTCACGGGAAGTTTGATCTTTGCAGCAGGCAACAATCACCAGTGACTTTGTCACCTAGAGTCTTATATATATCATATATCATATATTATATTATATGGTCTTATTATATGATCTTATATATGGTCTTATTTAGGTCCTTTCTAAATCAGCATGTGGAGCACCTGATCCCAAGGCCTTAGGGTACCTCACTGGGGAGCTCATGTTTTTGAGGTGACTGTTAGAGCCAGGCAGAAAACCTACACCAGAAAACTTCCGTGTTTCCATCTACTACTCATTCTTTCCTCAAAAGCAGTTATTTGGTTTTGCCACACTATACTTTTTCAACTTCTGAATCTGCAATTGGAAGCTCATGTCCCCAGTTGCAAGCACTTAAATTCAAAATTACTTCTATTTTTACCACAGCACAGTGATGCACGCTTAGAAGGAAAAACATGCACTTAAACCTTGTAATCTTTAGTAGAGTTAAGCGCATATTTAGAAGGGTGTGTTTATTTACTAGTTTGTTGAATCCAAGCTGAAGGCATTTTCTAAACTCTGTAACTCACAGGTAGGCATGTTGCCCTACAATAGAGCAGAATTTAGTTACAATAGAATGCATTAGATCCTGAAAAGCTTTTCAATTTATACAGAAGGCCACAACAGATTCTGTAAAAAGGATTTTGATTTAAAATGTTGTCTTTAAATACAATTTGTCAGGAATTCACTCTCCCAGTGACCTCAGTTATTTTTCTAACTTAAAAATGTAAATTCTAGAATATTATCAGAGAAATAAATCTTATTTGTTTATGGGCTCTTCAGATCTAGCTATTTAGCAGCAGACACTCAGTGCTCATGTGCAACCTGAGAGATAATTTGATATCAAATTTAATTCTTCTGTTAAATCATATATTAAACACTAATATATATATTTTTCTTTTCTCCAAATTTTGCCACTTTTCATCAGTGATTATCTATTCTGACCATTAGGGCTGAGAGTGACATTCTTATTTCATACAAGTCCTGAGATGCAGCATTTAAACAATCTTTTTTTGTATCTAGCAAGCACATCCAGAAGCTGTGCAAATCACCTTAATTTTAGTAAATAAGACCACTTATTTTTAACAAAACACCTTCTTTTCAGCTACCTGTAGGCTGGTTATTGCAGAGCTTTCATGTGCAGTCAAGTTACACACCACTGCAGATGACAACACAAACTCTAAAGCAAAGTAAGGTTAACAGCATTATATTTTTATACAATTTTGCCTAGAGTTTCAATGATACTATTGCATTAACATAACAGTATCTGGCTGATTTTTCAAGCTGCCACAGCTAACGTCTGAAAAAGATATGATGTAGAAGAGATACTGTTTAATTATAAGATTGTGTCAGGCTGCTAGAACAGAGGCTGATACACATATCCCAGTTACAACTATCAGAAAGTACAATTCTTAAAACCACATAAACAAAAAAGTTCAACAATATTTATATGAACCTAGAAGAGACAGTAATATCAACCTAGTTAAAATCTTTCTAACTACTATGGTAAAAAATGAAAAAGACAAAGAAAGTCCAAGGTGTAACATGTAAGACCAGATACTGAGGAATCCAAAGAAACAATCATGAGGCAAAGGAGTAGGAGTCTCATTTGATCATTGAAGACAAACAGGAAACAATAATGTGAATGAAGCCATAAATATACAAACAAAGGGGGTCATGCATGGCAGTACGGGAGCTTTATTTAAAAAAGAACAACTGAAAGTGGATGCTCAATGACTAAAAAGAATGAGAGAGACTATTATGAAACTAGACAATGAAAAAAATCCAAATGTGGGGTACATACAGAAGATAGTGGCCAAGAAATAGATGTGAATATTCTCCAGAAGGCATGTTAAATGCCAGGCAGAAAAGAAAGAATGAATGTATATTGATCATCTATTAGTCTTAACTGAAATTAGATAAGGTAATTAAAGGTAGAAATGAAGAAGTCACAAGAAATTAGGCTCTGGAACAGCTGGAGCATGTCTACAGGACACCTAACCACGTGCAAGACAAAACATAGTGCAAGACATCATATGACATCATATTACGCCTTGGTTTGTAACACCAAACAAGTGGATTCAATTAGCTAGAAGTTTTTCACAGCATGCCTATATTCAAACAGATATTCAAATTCTCTATTTAAAAAGTTCACCCAGATCATTATTCAGGCTCATCAAAAAATACATTATTAACAAGTATATATACATACTCTAACTTAATAATAAAATAATCTTTAGGAATAAACTTCTCATGAAAGAAAATTCTCATATATAGGCTTATGTTTCAGACAGCACCTGGCTCACTTTGCACAACCCCTTGTAGAAAGGATTACAAAGATTACATCCTTAATGCTTGTTTGAATTTTTCTTGAGGCTACTGAAGAACCAAAACAAGGACCTCAAACAAAGTTACAAGAAGGAGCAATGAATTTTGCTAGGGAAAGTCCATCCTATCAACAATGCATCTTCGTCAAGAGAAAACACTTTTTTAGGACATTTGTGTCTTATATGCAGGGAATATAGAACATACAGTTTGTGTTCCACAAAACTGAAGCATAGAACAGAAGGTGAAAATTCTGGTAAGGTGCATAAATGCTTTAAAAAGATAGACTAGTCATTGTAACTGCCTGTAACCAAACTCGGTGTCACTAGCCATTTATACAGGAACTAAGTCTGATTCTAATGCAAATCAGTATTTTCATCAAACAAATAATCCTTTTAAAAACTCCAGGCAGCCCACAGCTGAAAACTCAGGTATAGCAGAAATAACATAATGCTGTATAAAAATATATCGCCGAGTTTCACTGTTCTAAGTCAGAATGTGACGCTGTGAGAAAGAACAGCACGTATATTGACAGTATAATCAACAGAAGCACAAGGAACAAAATTAAGAGTTCACCATGTCGTGCTTCCCAGAACTAACCAGTTCTATCAGCAAGTATTTCTTGGGGCAAGTCTTACAGACAGCGTTTCACAAAGCAGTGAACAAACTGGAGGGAGGGAAAAAAAAGGATGCAGAGGAAAACAAAGAAGGGTTAGAAAACATGACTCATACAGAAACATTGATAGTTTTGCTTTATTTTCTTTTTCTGGATAAAAGGCAGTTGCAATATATTGTTTTTATACCATCTATCCGCTTCCTTCAATATATCTTCCTATTCTTTCAATCAACCTTTTCCCAAGCTCAGTGGAGATTGCCTAAACCTTTTCAGTCTCTTTACTCATCAGCTCAGTCTATTAGTAAGTTGGTATTTTGCATTAAAAAAACATAGAAATATTTCAGCTTTGGTCTGCACATTATTGTCTGGGATGGAAAAGTCACAGGAAGAGAAAGAGGTTGATGCCCCATGGGGCTGCTTCTTCCTCAGCTCTCTTGGCTTTCAGTTTCCAAATGCCAAAATACCACAGATGACAGCAACAGGGATGTAACATTTCTGAGGACAATTTCAGAGATTGATGTAGATAATTATGATATTGGAGCTCCTCCTAACTCTTAAAAAAGTAACCTGTAGCATCCAATTTTTTCATCCATGTTATTTAAATACTTGTGAGTTAGCTACCTGAGAGACCAAAGTCTTTCTTTCCTGTACAAAGAAGTGGTTTAAGAACACTTTTTTCCAGTAGATCCTGATTTTCCAAAAGTGACAGGCAATGTTATAGAAGCTTCTGTAAATGAAAACATTATTAAAAACGTCTTTAATATAATCAATAGAGACAACTATTTCCCATCTCAAATAAGAAATCAAAGCCTTCAACTCAAAGCTAAGCATAAATGTTACCAAATAAAAAATAAAACGGTTACTTTGTGGATACCCAACTCACTCAGCCTTCCAGTGCTTCCAAGACTCTGCATTTTCTTCGGACTTTGCAGACACTTCTGGTCTTCAAAAGCCAGACTTTCGTCCTGCATTTGCTACATTTTCAATTGCTTAAACATCACAAAGATTCCTTCTCCACTGCCCATTCCCATTGTTTCTTTAGGCAGTATCAATGCCAGACCACTGGTATCTTCTACACATATTTTTCATGTCAAATAAACACAGAAGTGGTGTTTATCACATAGAATATCACTTTAAAGCATTATTTACAACAGCTTTCCCTGTTTTCTAGGAGGAAATAAGTATTTCCTTAGAATATTTTTCTGCCAGTCTGAACATAATCTTGCCTTTTTTGCTCATTAACCAAGGTACCGCAGTAACCAAGGTACAACACAAGCTGTTTTTTTCCCTGCTAGATCAATAGAGATCAAATCAAATATATTCACACTCACTACAAACAGACCCTCTCTCAAGTGGCTTGAGATGATTGAAATTTGACAATTCTGCACAAATGAAGACCAGCAGAAGGTAATAATGCTTCCAGCACAGGTTTTCCCAGGTGCAGTTGAAATCAGAGGGCTGACACACTGAACTACAGGTATGATTCAGTTCTTCACAAAAAGTTTGCAATTAGTTTGAATAGCCATGTGTAGGTGGCTTCGGGAATTAGTTGACATGTAAATTGTCAGCACTTGAGAAATGGCACGAAGAATATTGTCTTGTAATTTTTAAGCTGGACTAACATTAGAAAGTAATTAGAATGTCCACATCTAGGACTTAAAGCGTTTTTTAATTTTTTTTTCCAAGCTGCTACATGGTGAATTTGAGATGAGCACTTCTGTTCATCTTCATGGTCCTTTTTTAAGCTAGACTAATGTTAAAAAGTCTAAAGCACTCACATTTGGAGTTAGGCATCTGTATGTTATGTGCATGTATATCATGCAGATGAGTAAAATCGAGTAAAATAAATGAAGATAACTGATACCTTGCAAGACTGAGCTGCATCTATTCACTGGGCAAAGTGGAACAGACTGCCAAAAGCCAAAGGCTCTATCTTGCAAGCATGAACATTTATGCAATATATTAGAACCGGCCTATTAAAACAAAGATCAGAGACTTCAGATAAGTGTTAGCACAGGAAATGCAAAAGCTGATAACATTTCTATACTGATCTAGGGAATGCAAGATCATTAACGGAGAGCAGGAAGTGAAAAATCTCCTGTAAAAGAGCACTCAATTCAAGAGGAGCTCAAATGCCCTAGCAAAGCAACACGTACAAGCCGGTGTTTCATCAGCCCCGCAGGCAGCCAGTTGCAGCTCCATGCACCAATATCGAGCACACGTGACCAAGCCCCCAGGAGAAAGATGCCCAAAAGGCTGCAGAGGAAAGGTTGGGCTGTTGCAGATGCTACAGCCGTACACAGCAGCATTTCTCATCTCCGGAACAGCCCGACACCGCCAGCAAGCAGGCAGGAACACAATCAGAGCCTGCAATGCTTTTGCTGCATTAAACACTGCATTTAAACAAATGCTCTGTATTCTTTATTGCCTAAGTTTATGTTTGGGCAGGAGTCAGGAGGGGGGGAATAGCAACAGAAATCTAAATTAACAGTTGCCTAAGAGAAGGGAATTTTTTTCTTTTTCTTTTTTTTTGCCATTGCTGCTTTCCCTCCACGCTGCCTGCATCCTCCCAGGCCAGGCGAGAGGACAGGCTGCGCGTGACTCAGCTGGAATTGCGGTAAGTTTAATAAAGCCTCAGGTGCTTAAGCCCGGCCTCCGCGCACGCGGACGGGGCGGCGGGGCCTGGCCGCACGTGGCGCCAACTCGGGGGCAAGAGAGAAAAATCACATCTGAACGCTGCTGTTTTGGCAAAGCTATATTTAAGAGGATTATAAAAAGAGCTCTTCCCTTATTCCTCTATCGAGAGAGAATCCTAATTGGCCAGAAGCAGTCATAAAAATTTAACCATGTTTCTGAAAACACGAGTGCCAAAGGGTAATGCATTGCTAATGGTTGCCAGCGGAATAAATAGCAGTTCTGACGTCAAAACTTTGTTACACTCCAGTAACTGGCTCACTTGGGGTTTCAGGTACAGCAAGTTACATGTCAGTTTTAAATAAAGTTACAAAAATAGAAGGTATGGTGAACCATATTGTCACTATGCAACCTGAAACTACATGATTTACGTCTAATACGGTGTTAACAAAGGTGATAGATAGTATAAAAATAGTGTTTTCTGTCTCATAAGATCCTCTTACTTCAGTTTGAGAGGTCAGAGCAAGGCAGATATTTCTCTTGTGTTCTTCAAAGGCACAGCTAAAACCAGAGTAAGCAATTTCTAGATAAAATGATGTTTTTTAAACATTTATACTACCTTTACCCCAAAGTGAGTCCAGTAAAATGCAAACTGTAAACCGAGCTACATTACCACAGACATTCGAGTTCTCCTTTAATAAACCTATTAAATAGCAAGAGACTTTATCTTGCCTCTCAACTCCTTCTATGTAGCAGCAAATGCAAAGAGCAACGTTTTAACAAAATGTTCCCTGTTAATTTTAATTTTTTAACACACACACTTGCATGCTAGCACAGCCAATGGCTACACGTTCAATGACGCAGCCACCAAGATGATGGAGAAACATCTGCGGTGCCCGCGTGGAGCTTAGTACTCCAAACTTCTGTCTGGGTCCCACACAGATAAGACTAGTCCAACCTCATCAAATGGTACCATTACATCTGACTTATCCTTTCCTGATTCTTTCCAAGTGTACAATCTTGCCAAAACACAGATTTTTCAGTTCGGAATAGCCAAAAAGCTCTACAAGGCTTAATAAGCCCTTCTGTAACATCCCAAAATGAGGTTACAATAAACATGCTATTTCACCAAAAGTGTTATGATCATCTGAATGAACATGGCCAGTAGCTCACAAGTCTGCAGCTGGAACCTGCAGCAAGGCGACCGTGGGGGAGACAGCTACAAAGAGAATTTGGAAGGTAGTTTAGGCAGAATTTGAATCATCTGTTCATGTAGTCACCAAAAAAAGTCACCTTTACTTAAACAGTAAGACATGCTCATCTCAAATCATTTGTACTTCAACTTCCTCCCAAGTTCTCTTAGGAGAACACGTTATTTCCATTTCATAGATCAGAATGCGAGCTAAGTAATTTAGATGTCTGCACCACACTTGGCATGAGTGCGTGTGTGAGCATAAAGATACACTAAAGAGAAAAAACAAATTCATTCACAATCACAAAAGCTTCTCAAGATGCTGCTCCAAAAACACATACAGCCAAAATTGGTCCAATCTGTAGCTCCTGAGAAGTTTTCCCTTTTATCACAGTTCAGGACCCAGACAATACAGCATTTATAGGAAAAGCTACTCTACACTTTCTGAATTGCTGCGCTAATAGGTGCTTGAGGCTACTGCGATACTTTGATATTCAAGAGTACCCAAAATACTTTGATAATCAGTCTTTTATACTTAAAGAAACTTAGTACATATAATCATTTAAATACTACTTCAGATGACACTAAAATGTAATAAATGGTGCTAATAAAATAATGGTTTGCATTAACATCCAATCCTTTTAAAAAGCATTAGGATAGTTAGTGTCAAACTGAAAAAACTGCAACAAAAAATGCACAAAAAGGAATCCTTCCATATTGACTAGCACAAGCAAGCTGAGCTTTCCACTTCGAGTTCAACAGGTTTTATTGCTGAAAGGTCTAATCCATTTTCAGTACTTGATTCTGAGTGGGAAAAACATGTCTGCAAGCACCTTTTAAATAGTAAATTGCGCTCTATTTATGTATTACGAGCATGTTTTCCAGCTGGAAAGCAGCTTAATTTTTCCAGTAAGTTTTTGCCTCCAGTAAGTAGCAGCGAGTGCCAAAAAGAAGAAAGAACAAAACTCAACAAGAAACAACTGCCCTTTCAGAACACAATGAATTAGAAAAGGCAAATTTCTCCTACAAAGATGGGACAGCTCTTAATCCTTCCAATAAAGATGACTTTACTTTCATATTCATTTCAATTACTGTGCACATAATAGCTTTTTAAAGTTCTTTTCTTTTCCGACACTGCAGAAGCACCATTACATTTTAAATACACCATTGTTCCAAACACAGGCCTACTGTTCTCTTGCCTTATTTTCAATCAGCTGATGCACTTGCCTAGTCTAGCCACAGGAAATTCAGCTCAAGAGTGAACAAGCGTTTTAGCCATAGGTCTCCATGAGGAACAAACACCCGGACATGTAGGAGGATCATCTGAGACTTAGTTGCAGGGAGTGATAGCAAAAGAAGACACATTCGGTGCCTTGGCCATATTCCCTCATTTTTTTTCTTCCTCCCCTTTAAATGTGTATCTAATTTTCATGTCACTTCCTAATATGACAGAAATGTCAGAAAACTGTCCCTGTGAGTGACATCCCAAACGCTTCATTCATTGAAAAGGCATTAAGCAATTCCCATCTATGTTAGAAGAAATGGGCTCAGGAGTTGCAAGCAGCAACATCTATCAATTCTCCCAACTTTTCCAGAGTACTTTCCAATAGGAATCAAATAACATGTAAAACTCGAGCAATCAAAGCAAAGGCTTATAATGCAAAAGAAACGTTTATCTTAAAACTCCAGGTGAGTATACAATGAGACTATAGCAAAACAAGCAGAACAAGTTGACTGAACATCAGTACTCCCAAGCTGTGAGACAGTTCTCCAAGCTGCTCTGCTTCAGCCTAAGCTTCAACAAAGGGCTTAGGCAACTGCCCTATGTTCCATTCAGTAAATGACTCAAAGAAATTGATTTTAATATATTAAATTAGAAAATACTCCCATTGAAGTTTATTTCAATATATTAAATTAGTGCATGCAGGAAGTTAAAATATCCTGCAGACAATTTCCAGACAAACCATAGAGACAAACCATGGCCTAAGAAAGGAACATAAACCTCAGGACTGAAGTCTTCAAGAGAAACAGGGTGAGCCCACCTAGTTAAACAATTTCCTTT
>JAVCKT010029306.1:0-28435 GCA_032273925.1 Rhynchotus rufescens | reverse complement strand
ACAGTATTTTTCAGAGTAAAAAAAAAGAAAAATTATTGAGAACAGCAGGTAACACCAGGTGCTTAGGGAGGAATAAGCTGTATTTAAGGTCACTATTTGGATGTTCACAGTCTATTTGCAATGTTACTTCTTTTTACTCTGTCAGGAATAAAATATCGGAATTTTTCTCCTTTTTCTGTCACCCAGAAAAAGACGTATTTGATGCATCACCTACTTCTTCTCTTTGGATTTTATATGCAATTTCCTCTCCTCTGGAAGTGTCATTTGACAAAATCACCAGGGAAACTATAATAACTTTTCTAGACGGTGATCAAAAGGACTAACTGATGCAGAACAACAGAGATAAAAGTTCCTAATTGTAAAAATCCACCAGAAATATATGACTCAATTTGGCATGAGCATAAAATCTGGCATTCCACACAAAGTTCCTGCCATCCCATTACGGTTTTCATTCTCAGTGGAAACCGAAACAGTTCCTCTCTTTTTGGAAAGAAAATAGTCCTTGTGATCTTTCAGTGGAGCCCCGGGTGACCACAGCTCCGGACAGGCCTCGAGCCTCACGCTGAAGCTACGTGCCAAACTGCAGCTTGCATTCGTTCAGCTAGCACGCCCATTTCTTCAGCATTTGTTCTTGCGTGTCCTTGTAAAGCAGAAGCTGCTCCAATTGCTATTTTCTGTCAACGATATCCCAATTTAGGGTATGTAGTAATTTAATTAGGAAGAATGAAGGGTATGATTAGAAGAATTATGACTGAAGAGAGTTGCAGCCTAACACAAAGAATTAACAGATTTTCCCACAACATGGGAAAAATACTTCTCCAAAATACCCGGCAAATATTTACGAATAACGTCTTTCCTTATGGAGCACAGTCCTCCATCCAAACAACCCTCGAGTGGACAACCTCTCCCCAGAGCCTCATTCAGCTCAGGCTGGGTCCTGGCACTACCACCGCGGTGAAGATTAAGGCACGTGGGAAGGCCAGCTGGGTGCTCTCTGTGAATGTTAAACATACAGTATTTCAAAATAAATATTTCCATAATTTTTAATACTGCACACAGAAATTTTAATCAGAAATACCGTGAGTGAAACCAGCCTGAGCATTACTACAAGACCACGGTGTGTTGTGACACCTACTTTGTCCGTCCTGTCCTTCTCCTGAAACCTGCCATTCCTCGGCCCTGCTGCACTTACTCTGTCATTCTCTTTCCTGCTGGTTTTAGCTGAAAAACTTCTTGATTTTTTTTCTTGTTTTTGTTTTACTAACTTAAGAAAAAAAATCTGTTAAAACAAAAACAGCTGCTGTAGATCAAGAGGAAAACTAAACAACAAAAACAGATGAGTCGACCATGTGTCTACCTGATTAGTCACACTTATTTAAAAATGCATGAAGTTCTTGTATTTATCCTAATCTTACAACGTTGACTTGAAGAAAATCTGTTCTGATTTCTGTCTATGTAAGTGAGAAGAAATTCATACAACATATTGATTAAAAAGAAATTAATTCAAGCATTTTTCAACAGCTTGCTATCATAGCTCTTACTCATGATGTCGTGAGAAATGATATGTAACAAATAGAATGCCAGAGAAAAGAAAAAGATATTTAAGCAGTCATGAAAGAAACATTCATCATACTTTTATCATTTACAGACTAGGAATCAACTTGCAAGGCAGTATAGGTGGTTCTTCTACCAGAATACCTATTGCTGCCATTTCTAAGCATGCATTCCTAGTAAAACATAGAGGATATTTTAAAAAAGAAAAAAAGAAAAGGGGAAAAAAAAAAGAAAAAAAGCTTCAACAATTCCTGGATTGGGTTTGGGGCACAAAGTAATGTATTTTCAGCAGCCACCTACATGGCTCTCTTCAATGCAAGGAAATGTAGAAGCAGTATGACAACAACAAGTTTTGGTTTACGTATAGGGTACATCTAAAAGTCTGAAAGAGTTTTCCCCACAAATCTTGCCCGACACTTGAAAAAGAATAGGACAAAAATACATGTGCAGAAAAGGAGTATCTACTTAAGGAAAAAAAAAACTGTAAATGACAGATCTTCAAGCATAGAGAACAAAATCTGGGAAAGGGCAGGACTTGCACTGTGGGCTGAATCCAAGACTTCCCATGGAACTGCCCCATCACAGCACGGACAGATGACGCTCCTAGACCTTGGGTCTCTGGGCTGCTCACCATACACCGATGGGAAGAGCAACTACCGCCCTTATGTTTGGCTGCCCTCTGGAAAGGGGGCCTGCACAGCAATGCTTTATACTCCGCTGGAGGGTTTTGAAGACAAATGCAAGCAAATATTCTCTGCACAGAAGGAATATCTGAGGTATCACAGAAGACTATCCGAGCTGGCTTATCCGGTGGCCAGCGCAGGGCAAGCCAGGCCTCGACAAGCAAGGAATGCCGCAGGATTCCCGCCGCGGCGGCAGCGCTTCCGCCCTGGCTTCCCCTAGGTCTCCCTTGGCTGATGCATGAGGCGGCTGTGCCAGGTCGGTACCACTCGGGTCAGCCGCCGGGGCAACTCACGGGGCCGGCATCGCTCCCAAGGAGCCCGGATCGGAGCCGGCGGCGCCGCTGGCAGGGCTCCCTGCATAGATCTGGCCCTCATCCATGCGGTCCGCACTGTAACGTGAACGAAGGGAAAAGTAGGTCTGCTCCAGAGGAGGAAAACAAAAACAAAAGATAAGCTGGCTCAGAGAAGCATTTCTTAACAAGTCATTCCCTAAATATCAAAATAAGCTGCTAGACACCCCCCAAAAACTATAGAAATAAAAAGGCCAAGCATCAAAGCTAATGACTAAGCTAAATAGATAAGATGGACTCTGTTGTCTTTCAGCCTCATAATTTTCAGGAGTAACTGGAAATCGCGTCCAGACGCCCTGCGAACAGCTCTTGTCATTTTATCTTAAACAGCCCTGTTCCGGGAACAAGCAGCAGCTCAGAACAAACCAAATTACAGGGATGTCAATCACGAAGCTCATCAACATTCAGGGAATTGCCCGTCTTGATGACAGCTCCTTCCCAGACTCGCTCCGAGAACTCTGTGCTTTCCTCAAATCTGCAGCTGCAGAAAAGGGGAGCCAAAACTTCTGACCTCATTAACACAGAAATGTAAAAACTGAAATATTATTAATATTTCCAACATAAATATGGCAGATTTACATCAGTGTTTCTGACAGCCTAATCTCACTTGATAGGCACAGTGCAGCTAATGAACAGGCAACTCAAAGCTCAAATACTGTGTTTTTTTTCCAAATCTTTGCACACAACAAGTATTTTTGTATTCTAAATCAAAAGAAGAGTCACATTCTTTGACTTTACCGTCTCTAACTACTTATTTAATCTCATATATATAGTGAATATAATTTTGCTTTTGCTAATTTCTGAATTAGTATTAAGAGTCATACTTCTTCTAGCACAGCTTTTTTCCACCACTGACATTGCAGGTTTATATATACATATATACACACACCTCAGTGCTCTGGGACATTTGTATGCCTGTGTGGTTTGCACATCACATAGCCCAAATCGCTTCTTTGCTGGGCTTCAAAGTGTGAAATCAAGGCATTTGTTCAAACTGTGGGGTGGAAATAAACGGATCAGAGAGGCCTGTCCACAGAGGTTAAGACCTCACTGATGTCCACTTCTTTTTTAACCACCCCAGTAGAGCACATGCAAAAGGTGAGAACTTCCCCAACTGCAGAGCTCAGTTTAATGGTGCTGAGCCATTTAAGGGTGCTGAGCCTCAACCAGGTATAACCCCCCATCGACTTCCCATTAGTCAGGGCAGCGTGGAGTGTGAGCTGCAAGCTGACATCTCAATCCATGCTAAATCTCCACAAATCATAAGCTGTTATCGGGGCCCGCAGGAACCCAGCGCTGAGCCAAGAGCCAGCTCCAGATTAGCATCTTTCCTTGGAAAGATTAAAATTTGTTTTATGCTCCCAAATCTTGTTTAAGCCGTAAGAGGGAAGGAAGCGCAGAATTACGAACTTGTTCTGCCACCCACTAAATCAGTTCTCCTGAGATTTTACCACCTGTGCAACCGAGGAAAGGAAACAGGTTTGTAGGCGAGTATCCATCACCCAGCAGCAGCGACACGCGGTTATCTCTGCTTCCCAGCTTGGTGCTCCGAGTCAGCAGCAGCCCCAGCGCAAGAATCCTGGTCAGAAACATCCGTTCCCGGATGCGGAATCAAAAGGGCACAGGGAGCCCTGGCGCCTTTGGCTCTTCTCCGATTGTGCGGGTTGGGAATGGGAGAGCTTCCCCTGCCGTCGGAATACGTGGCTCGAGCAGTGCAACAGAGCGAAATAAATGGGCTGGGGGTTGCATGGTTAGTAGCTGCAAAGCAACACGCAGCATTTTAAGTTAAACACCGCTGATTTTAGCAGCTGAGGACTGGGCTCCTTGGAGGTCTCAAGGGCCTTAGAAGCAAAGATTAAGGAACTAACACGATAATATCCTTTCTTCCAGCTCCTGGCAGCAAACGCCGCTTTCCCTCTGCAACGCTGCGGGCCTGAACGTACCCACCTCAGCCAGGGGGAAGGTGTGAAAGGACAGCAGAGCTGGCACCTCCACAGCTGCGGGGCCGTCTTGAACGTCTTCAAGCGCCCACTCCCTTTATCCCGTGCCTTCAACACACCACAGGAACGTGCTCCACTGGCTCTAGTGATCACGTTTTGTTCTCTGAGGGAATTACGCATATGCTGACATTCGCCAAGGGGAGCTGCTGAGATCAGTATGTCCGAAACAGAAGTCAAAACACGAGCAGCAGGTCTTTGCTATTGCTTAGCCCAAAATAAGCCTCCGTTTAACTACACTTCTCAGTCCTTTGTTCAGTACAACTTACTCTCAAAATGCTACAGCGAGTAACTTGCAACCAGAGCGGCTGGCTCTTTCCTACAGCTCTAGGGGTTTAAGGCAGACTTGCCAACCACAATCGTAATTTTATCACAAGATGCTCTGCTGGGGTTTCCCAGAGAAAAGGTCCTGTTTAGGTCCTGTTTAGGAAGAGGCACCTCTCCCCTTCCCATACCACTTGCACTGTTGATATTAATTGGTCTGCTAATAACCTGTGGAAATTTTCTGATTAAAAACTATGCATTAACATTTTCATACATACGTCTGTAGGTGTGTGTGTATATATATATACACATATACATATATAATTTTTCCATGTGCATTATCAAAGAATCTAATGTAAAGCATAAGCAAATTCTATCTAAAAAAGAAAAATCATTTTTGAAAATTTTTAATTGTTTTCCCTCCAAACTTCACTTTTAGCTTGAAAGCTACATCAGTCTACTACCAAAGCACTGGCTGAGAAAATCTAACTAGGAAATTGTCCTTACAATTTTGAAAGCTCATAAGCTCCTGGATTTTTGCCAATAATACATTTCAGTTTAGTTTAAAGTTGAGATGATATTCCACTAAATTATTACACCTGTTATGTTCTAGGCTTTTTTTTTTTAAAAAAAGAAAGAACTATTTTTCTTATACTAACTACCAATGTAAATTGCTTTAGCAGCTGTATTTACTCCAAGTAACAATGGCGTAAAGCACCTAATTAGGTTAATAAACAGATGTTATGCCCTGAACAGAAGCTAGATGCTATTTCCTAAAACCTGGTCCAGGATTTCAGGACTGGCTGAAAGACTTCCCAGAAATGAGTTTTCCATAAATAGGACATACAACATCCAGGTCTTCACAGCCTGAAATGCCAGCCATGAGGTTGCACTAGAAACTAGAACAATTGCTGCTTTGGTCTTGAGTATTATGGCAGCCCAAGACAAACTGCAAGTCTGGTCCTGCTACTTAAACCTACTACTTGTTTTTCTGTATTTTTTCATGCATTATCTAAATCTGAACTCAGAACCCAGATATAAATATGGAATGATCTTTCCATCTTCCTCCCCTTGATCCACTCATTCTAGAAAATAACCTGGCTACTTTCTAAAAATTATGTTTCTAATATTTACCTTAAGTCTAAAATACTTTTGTTTTTTTGTTTTTTTCAGTTCCATATCTCTTCCTCTGCAATCCTTCAGTCATGTAGAAAACATTCAAACAAAAAACCTGAAAACCTGATCCCACAGGGTGCCAGAGCACACCAAAGCACTGCCATAATTCTTTATGGACTAAGAAAGGATGCTTTTACTTGTAAACATTTCCAATTATTCCTCAGTACAGTAATTTTCTTTTGTCATGCGTTCCTGGGTAAAGCTCCCAGGTTTTTTATTCAAACACACAAAGCCCTGTGGGATTTCCTTGAGTGCCACTGGGCTGGAAGGGGAAGGGGGAGCCTGAGGGCACGAAGGGCTTTGCAGGGTGGTGTGTTGCCCACCGCTCTCTTCCCCAGCGTGCACAGCCACATCAGCCTTCCCCATCCTTGCAACCACCAGCACTGTAACAACCTTCACTGGCGCCTGAGGGGTTTAAACCACCAGCGCTGCACTTCTGCTTGGAATTTAAAATATGCTGCTGAAATACAGGATGGGCTCTGGAGAAAAACAAACCAAGAACGGCCTTGCAGTTGCCATTGCTCAATACCCCACTGTGCCTTTCCCATCCTCGCTGCTCACAGAAGGACCTGCAATGAGGTCTCCTCTACCTCGCAGCTAGTACTTTGACATAGGGGCAAGAAGCCAGAGTTATTTGTAAAAGTGCCCCACTTTGGACACTACTCAGAAAAGTCACAAAAGTCCCATGATAAAAAACGGCACTAGCACCTAGAGCCGAGGTCTCGCAGTGGCCATTAATGGCATTAATCACAGCCAAGTCTTTAATAGGTAACTGAAGCAAACAAGCCAGCTCCAATAGACTCAGCTGTTTGTGGGGCCACCTTTCCATGGGAAAATGCAAAGGGTTGCACAGGAGGAAGGGTGCTGCAAACCCGGAGGCCAGTCCCTGTGCTCCTGCCTCGCTGCCCTGCTCCTGTACCCACGTGGGGGGAGCCGCGGGCCGCGCAGGTCCCCGCTCCAGCTGAGGGGTGCACCCACTGTCAGCACACACCACACGGGCACTGATATATTAACCACACGGACACTGAGACATTACACCAATTGGAGCCTTGTTAACGCACTGACATAAGAAAATAGCCTGAAGGTATTAGGTGCCACGTTTACTAAATTTTTGAATCTCTCATGTTTGACAACTCACATGTAAAGGTTTCATAAGCGTAAACATGAAGTATAATTTAAATGAAACCTTTCCACTCATCTGATATTCATAGAAAATGCATGACGAAGATCAAAAAGGAGGAAGCCGAAGAAGCGAGAGAGGTTTACTATGACAGTATTCCTCCCTATTATCAATTAATTGATAATAAGTCTTTAAGAATTTAGAAAGTAAAAACTCAATTTATTTTCATTTAGCATATAATGTGCAATTTTGCTGCACATTTAGCTAATGTTTTTTGTTAGATAAAGATTCAAAAGGCAAAAAAGTCCTGAATATTGTTCTGCCCTTCCAGCATTTGGGAGGTTTTCAAACGTTCACTCCCCTTGCAGTCCTAGTGCAAGTATCGTATGAAGCTGGAGATGCCGTTTAAAATGACACCTCAAGTTGGAATTACACTGTGTTACTGGAGAAAGGCAAAGAGACTTTTTGCCCCTTTGGCAAATGGGTTTTAGAGGACAGGGGAAAGGCTTGACTGGCTGCAGACTCCCTGTCTCACTGCAAGTTAGACCCATAGGCAGTGAGCGCAGGCTTCTCTCTACATACGTAATTACAGTGAGTAAATCGTGATTTCATCAAACCCTTCTGTGCCACGCTAGTCTGCTATCTGGGGTGATTTTATCATCATCCTTCTCAGATTTCAGTGCAATATATGAGTTTCTCAGGAGAAATAGTTGAACGATAGAGGAAAAAAGAAATCAGAAGCAATCAGATTTTAAGCTGTGCAGAAATGTGAGGTGAAAGCATCCTGAGAACGTCAAAGGGCTTCGAACTTGAATGCGTTATTTAAAGCACAAACTGGAACAATGAACTTCAGAAACCAGAGAGAACTTGAGGAGCACAGAAATAGTTTTACAAAGCAGTGCTCTCCCTCCCTGCAGGCTGCAGTTTGATCTTAGTCCAGCAATATTACAATAGCCTTTGAGGTTGCAACTAACTCCATATAGATCACTTTGTCCTAAGGAAAAAAATCTCCTTATTTCTATCATCTCTCAAGATGGCTACATTTGCCTAATATTGTTCTTCTTGGCACTTTCCTAGTCACTGTATCTCTTGCAGGCCACATGCTTGTTTGCCTCCCTCCTTGGCTGCTTAAACGTAGATGCTAAATAAAGAGAACTACCTTTATAATAAGCTACCAGGAAACAAACAAAGCAGATACTCCATCTCCAGAGGCTTATACAGGAAACTAGATAGGGGAAAAATGTGAGAGAAAAGCAGCCACTGGGTGCAGGAAAGCTGAGCTTTTCATGGGTAAGTCTCATATGTAAGATTTCTATACAAATGGCTTTAGCAGAAAAGCTAGACTTGCTGTGATGAGAATGGATGACGGCAAGAAGTTGGGAGATGTCAATACGAAGGAGGCAGAGAATATTACCCAGGAAAAATTAGGTGGCTCTGAGGTTTGTAATTGAAAGGGAATGAAGTGTAATAGAACAAGGGCAAAGGACTATTAACGTGCATTCTTGATAGGGAACGAGAGTACATCAGCTAAAAATGATAAAAGGGCCTGGCTGTACTTATTGATCACAGGTTGACTATAAATCACCAGCACGATGCAGCTGTGAAAGAGGCAACGAAACCTTCAGATGCATCAGGAGAAGTGTTTTGATAGAGGTGGACCGATGCTAAAGCCCTTTTTACAAAACCTTTTGCATGCATGAGACACCTGAAACACATCATCTCTCTCTGATTATTTACATTTTTAAAAAATGAACTCACACCAGAATAAATGTGGCCACAAGCTTCAAGGGTGACCTGGGAAACAAACTGCCCATCTCACAGAAGAGGATATGGGAAGAAAACCAGCATACTCAGCCCAGCAGCATAGGTTTGGAAATCTAACATGGTTGCTCCTTAAAATACTTGGGTAGATGCTATTTTCCAAAGCAGAAGAAAAGCTGGAAGATAAATACTGATACAAGGACAGACGCCTTTAAAATAGGTAAGAGTAACCTGAGGTGGAAACACATCCCTAATCCTTTTAGGGAGATGAACGGTTCATATTTTCACCTGTATTTCATTATAAAAATCTTATTGTAGTTGTTGCAAAACATAAAAGAAAAGGCAATACTTAAATAAGTCAACAATAAATCTTATGTATGGCAAAAGTAAATTTTGCAGCATACTGTCCTGGAGAGGGCGGAGGAAGGGAAATGGGTAAAGAATTTTAGCCTATGGCTCCAGAGGTCATTTAAGTGAAAAATATTTGTATTCTTATCCATTTTCACATAATGCAAGTAACAAAGTAATGTATTTCCCATTTCCATAAATCAGAATAATTCACACAGTAAATTCTATTCTAAGAAAAAAACTTTCTGAATATTTTTCATGTTATGATCTACTGTGTTGTAACCTCGAGCAGTAACCCGTATTTTTTGATGGCATCACTTCTAAAAATGGTACAATAAAATTTCCTTGAAACAGCTGATAAATGTCTCCCTTTTATAAACTGTAATTTCTTAAAACTTCCTTTTTTTAAAGCTGTAGTTCCTTAATATTCTTTTTCTGACAAGGGTGTTATTTATAGAATATCTTACTTTGGATCACCAATATTCTTCATTAATTGCTTTTGAACAGTGCTGAATATTGCAGAGACCTTGGATCTAAATGTGCTGCCACTTAGTTTTCGGAGAGGACTCTGCGGCTTACGGCTCCGAATCCTGGCTCTGCCGAGTCTGCAAATGTGAAGAGCTGTCGCTGCTACGGTTCTGCCATTCCCTAGAAGGCCGGGCCTAAACTTCTGCAATTAATGCACCTATTCGGAATCCACAGGAATCCTCAATCACACTTTTCCCAACAACTGACAGCCTTACATTGGGAAACGTCTAGGAACTGAGATGAGATTGCGGTATTTAAATAATGATCCTTGCTACCTTGACAATCAGTCCACACATCTTTACATGACGCTAATTTATTCATTTAATTTCTGTTCAGTTTAAAAAAAATCAAGGAAAAGCAGAAAAGCTTTCGTGGCGCTAATGACTTCACAGAGAAAGAAGCTGAGGAGCCAACTGGAACGAAACAATTATGTTATTATTCAACATGCAGACTCGGACATGATAAGACAGCACTTTTGTAGTATCAGGAGATAACAAAGGGTTTCTTCAGCTTCTGAAGTTTCTTTGGGGATCCTTCATACACACAATGAGCAAAAAGAGAGGCCTGCAGGAACACAAACTGATTATTTGGCGTTCAGTGTTTGAATGGAGTTCTTAGACAAGACCTCATCTAGCAGCCACCATAAATAGTCAAATTAATCATCCTATTTCTGAGGAAAGATCAGAAGGAATTTGTTTTCTGAAGATCTGAGCCAGTGGTATTCCTAATTGCCTCCCAAAACGAGCATGCTGCTCCTCCTTCCAGGATCGCCATCATTTGGAAACCAGCACCAGATTCAACTCTCACAGGTGTAAGGAATCCTTGAAGGTTAGGACAGGTATGTGGTTAAGAGTCACTGACTCTGCTCACGCAAGTTAAAACTAAGGTAAGTACATGCACGTTATCTGCATCCCACCCATGTGTGAAAGGCGCATGTACAACCTTTAGCTGCTCCTAGATTTTCAAGGGGAACTCCTAGCAGTGCAGGACTTTGTTTTTAGAGTCGCATTTCTAATTCTAATTCTAATTCTAATTCTAATTCTAATTCTAATTCTAATTCTAATTCTAATTCTATTTCTATTTCTGCAGCAAAGAGGCCAGTTTCTAGGCAATTCAACAAAACACAGGATAGAAATTTAAAATCAGACAAAGATCAAGGCATATATATGCACAGAATTATTTGTACCACCAAAGCCCTTAATCAAACAAATAAGAATAAACTCCTCCAAACCAATCCCTGCATAATTGACTCCTGATTTGAGAATATAGTCTGTTATTACTATTACCTCCAGGTCTCATAAAGGAATTCCTGTTCCTAGCATCTTTTACAGTATTCTCCCGTTTTTCTTCCAATTGGTTTCCTTTTCATAAAGCTTTTCTTCTTGTTCCAGAATGCAAGAATGAATGTTCATTAGTCTCCTCACTAAATTTTTCATTTGCTATATTCAACTCGAGATGACTGGGCTACCCCCAGGATGAGACCGTGAGAGATTTTCATGCTCCCAACAACCTGTCACGATAGGGCTGCAGCTTTGTGTGCGCTTGTAAATAACGAGGTATATTCTCAGATATGGTTTAATATGACAAACTGCAAAAACTAGACCAGATGTGCAGCCCTATGCAACTTAATACATCAAATGTCTGACAGCAGTCTGTATTTTGCCTCACAATAAATAAATAAACAAATAAATCAGGACTATTTACCAAAGAACGTCAATTAGTTGAGAAGTTGCGACCTTTCTCAGTATTTAAGAAACAGAGTAGCCCACTGGCCATGGTTCTGTGCTGCGACATCCCTGATGTTCTGCTGCACTTTATTGGGCTTGATTTCAAGTGACTCTCCATCAACAACTGGTACTTATCATCTCCCAGAATTTGATATTTATGGATTACAAGAGCCTGCACGGATTAAGGAAAAGCAGTTTCTTTCTAAAATATAAATCAAGATAACATGGTTTATTCAGAGAAATAAACAAGGGGTCATGAAGAGAAGGCTGTTGGAGCACCCACGCAGGGAGCTGGAACCTGAAAATGGGCCCAAGATGCTGCTCTCCATGAAGAGCTGCCAAAACACAACGGTAGGGATGAAATCCCAATGTATTAGAACAGGAAGAGTAAAACTAAATTATCCATTTACTCTTCAGAAGAAGGTATCAATTAAAGCTTTAATACAGCACGGTGAAAATCTGAGCATCAGAAAGAGCATGTTTGTGGCAGAAGCACGTGGGTGTTAATTTAGGCACAGAAGACTTAGAAATTAGGTACAGAAGTGTGAAAAGTTACATGTTTGCAAAAGGGAAACCATTATTAACTGAAAATAATATAAACTATTTGTTACCATTTTGCTGAGAGAGACCTGGCAAACACATCCCACAGCTGCAAAAAAATATGGGGATCATTTATCCAGCTGTAGCTGCAAGATAGGCAAGGTGCACATGAGTTTTCTAACACATTCAAACAGGATTCAGGAGAACAAATTCCTCAGCTTGAGTTTGTACTTGTTGATCTGATTAAATATTTGTATCTGACAAAATGTAGACTGCATTTGACAGAGCTGCTGTAAAGAGAGCCTGAAGCACATTCCCAACTCCTGCTATCAGAGACAGCTGTTAGCAAATTTTTATTTAAAGGTACCAGAAGAGAAACGCTAGATGGAAGGTCACACGTGTTTCTTATTCAATTCAGATAATATATATGTATATAAAGATGGTGTTATGGCATTCATATACTTTGAAAAATATGAATAAAACCAAAACAACAGCAACCACCACCCAAAGAAGGGGTCCATGATAGTTGCAATGCAGTAATACATCTGCTGGAATAGTGTAGTTTAGGGTTTGCATTAACCAGGAAAAATATGGTACATTCGTTCTAGACTATTATTATTTTTGTCAGACAACTTCAGTCTAGCCTTCCAAAACTATTAAATTTATAATCATTAGATCTAATATAGCTGATACAGTAAAACCTTACAGTGGGCCACAAATTAATTGAGCAGTAATTGAAGCATCTTGCTACAAGAATGCATTAGACATATTCTCAATTCTCATTAATTCCAATTCAATGGACTGGTGGTAAAACTGACATAAAAATAATAATGCACATAAAACACCGAGTCAGACTCCGATCCTTAATGTGGCTAAATTGCAAAGGAACAGCGTAATAACATGTTGGGAATTCAGCACAGGATTGCCTACATTGTTAAACGCTTCTCTAAGAGTCACTGGAGCTTCTCAGTTATGTACAAATTAAAAGATGAAAAATAACATATATTACAATCCTGATGGACACCATCAATTCATGACAAGAAGAATATTTCAAGGAGTAGTTTAGCTACAGAAGGGGCCACCACAAGAGAAGCAAAAGCTGCAGAACTGTTTTCCAAGAGCACCATTTAGCCTTGTCTTTTCCTCAGAGTCTCACATAACCAGTAGCTCATGATGTGGCACGAGGTGAACCAAAAGGCCTCTTCAGTTGTTACCTGACCTAAGCCGTCATGTTACTCAAGGATTCATGGTGGGCAGGTTCATCACATAGAGTCCCCAGTGGTCTCTGAACATACCAATCTCGGAACAGCAACATAGCCCTTAAGGCTGAGATAGAGCACAGCAGTATTTCCTCCTTGTTAAAACAGAAATCAGACTTAGGGCCCAGCATCTTGTGAGAAATTATTCTTGATGATTTCATGATTTTCCATTTTTAATAGCAACAGCTGCAAATATTTTTTTTTTTTCTGACAGGCCTTTATAAGATACTGGGGAAAATTCAGACAAATGAATTTCTCTCATTTTGTCTCCGCTGCGGTAAACACTGTGATAAACTCACATCAAAAATATTTCCCACAGAAAATACATTTTTTACCAGGCAAATTGAAAGAAATACAGAAAAATCAAGCCAAACAAGAGAGCTGCACTAAGCTTTCAACAGCTTTTACTTGCTTGCCATAAACTGGGATGTGTGTGTGTACCTCAAGCTGCTTCCGTAACTTGGGGCTGAGGCAAAACAAACAAATAATAAACAAATACAGAAACCAGGAGCGCATCTGCAGTGTAAGGGTTTTTTTTTTTTTTTTTTTGTACTTTATCTTACAAGTTAAGTTTTTTTCAGCATATTTATGTTCTTGATTGATCTTCTTGAAAGGAGGTCTGAAAGTACTGAAAAGCTCTAAAGCCTGAACTGCATATTTTTTATTGTAAACTGTTCCAAAAGCTTGCTTACAATGAAGACAAAACAGCAACAATTATTTTCTGTGCATCAAAAACCAGAAAAGACTTTACTTATAATTTGGCAGCTCAGCTTTCACTTTAGAAAAAAAGAAGCATAAACACCTTCCAACTACTCAGTCCTGGAGTAAGCAGAACTGAGCAGGAAACACCCGCTCTGCCGCCAGTCGAGAAATGACAGTGACCTGGACTGTGCGAGCCCATCTCCTCAAAGGTTTTCCTTGGAAAAACAAGCAAACAACAACTCTTTCATAGTGAAATTAATGCAAAATCTCTGTAGAACAGGCAGAATTTGATAGATTTATCACCCTCTATTTCCTCCATTAACTCACCACTTTACAGCCAGCTAACCGACCAGGAAAGTTTTGGACTTCATTTTGTGCTTAGAAGATGAATTTATTATGCAGGATTCCTCTTGCAGTGATGAAGGACAAGTGCCTGCAGTTTGGACAGCGAGGAAGCCATGATTTGCCAAAAAACACGCTCTTAGGACAGGCGATGAGATACATTTTAATAGAACCTGTCATTCTCCTCTCTTATCTGCATTTTTACCTCGCAATCAAAGCTCAATTTTTTGAGTATTCCCCTCAACCCTCTGTCATATTCAACTAGAATTCTTTCAGAGACAGAAGATGGCCAAAGCTGATTTCTTTTTAACCTCTCCTTATTTCTTAGTCGCACAAAAATCTGCAGAAGGCAAAACACAAAAGCAGAGAGAATAAAATTCCACCTCCCTTGAGGAAGCTCTGCTGCACGGACATTTTATTCCATATGCAACTTCAATAACCACTGAAGGGGTGAGAGAATTGTACAGGAGTACAGAGAGCCTGAAATTCAACATGAAAATGCACTGTCTTAGGTGACCTAACATGTTGCACGCACCTATCTTCTTACTGCCCTGTAATCCTGAGCATCTCAGTTCTAACAGGAAAAAATTAACTAAATAAATACATAAATAAATAAAAACAAAGGCATAAGAACACACTTGAGTTCACTGTACACAGCCAACAACTTGAATGACTAACATGCAGCTTTTTCGGAGTGCACCAGATGTCTGTTTGTCACTCAAACTGTAACTAATTTATAGGCATTGACTACTACACAGTTGCAAAAGCAATCGTCTTTAACTTCCCTTTCCCTCCTGTCATCCTTACTTCATATTTTCTGTCATCTTTGTACAGATCGAGTTGCATCGATCTGTAATGCACAGCAGAACCACATCCCAATGCAAAGATATGCTAAGGCACATAGCTAAAACCTTGATTTCTTTTTTTCTGCTAAAATACAGTAACTGAGAGAAAACACACACAGAAGGCTACCTGCCTATACAAATCAAAGACCTTCGCATTCAAACACATCCGCAGGCAAAGAATAGCTCTCACAATTCAAAGACAGGGTACACCCAAAGAGGAAACTAAAGAAAGAATACTGAATTTAAAACTCCTGCCCGAGTTGTTTACTCTGTTCGAAGCAGTTTGGTCACTTTGCATTCTGCGGTGCTCCGTGCATTGCAAATGGCCTCACAGACGGCTTTATAGCATCTCGCTAAAGGAACAGATGTAAATCTGACAAAAAAAAATAAAATCAAGCGAGGGAAGAATGGGCCTAGAGAGGGGTAGAAGAACCTGCTAAGCAAAGTTACAGAAAACATCCAATCTATCAAGTTATCAGCGGGGAGACTGCCAGTATGCTGAAAAATGAAAAGAACAAAATTTCAATGCCTAAGACTCCTGAATAGCTTTTCAATGCTGCTCCTGTATTTTTAGGCTTCAATATAATGGGAGCAGATAAAACGCCTCATGTGTCCCGCTGGTGGCCGCATGTGGCCCATGAAAGCCTGACCCAGGGCCAGGACTTGCCGGCTTCTTCCTCCCTCCTCAGCACCGAGTTTCCAGGTGCTCTTTAGCGCCTTTTGTTCGATTCCTGCTGCGTTTAATTAGCGCTACCGCAGGGACACACCACTGCTTGCAAGTCCCTCGGATACTTCTGAGGACAAAAAAAGGCCAAATTAGCGCCGTGAGGCAGCGCCGCCGCGCTGCCCGCCCTCCTGGCGGCGTGAGATGCTGCCCTCCTGGCGGTGTTTGCTTCCCTTCCAGCTGCTCCTCTCGCTTGTCCAAATAACAGGGATTAGGGCAGGCCGGCGCAGCCAGAGCCGCCTTTGGATACGCGAGCGCAGCCGGACGTGCGCGGCCCGGCGCCTCGCGGCACCCACGGGGCTGCCCTCAACCGCCGGTACTTCCTTGACACTCATCATTTGGCTCCCATGTGACAGATGGTTGAACTGATCTTTTCTGCCTAAACGTGATTTCTGAGTGGAAAAGAGAGCATGGGTGGTAGGCTACAGTTTTTGTTAGTACACATGTTCATTTATTTATAAAATTCAGCTCTGGGCTGGCTACCAGAATTCCTGGCAGTCTAGAGAAAGCGGCGGTTCCTCAGGTGGGTCCATCCTCTGGGGCAGCCGGGAGCTAGAGGGACCCTCTGCAAACACGAGCTTATGGCCCCACATCTCCTCAGTCTAGGGCAGTCAGGGAGCTTAAACCTGGCAAAAGGGAACATACAGTTTAAGCACCTCCAAAGGCAGCATAAATAGCCAGTGTCTAGAAAATTATGAGTAACCTGGTTCTGGGGTACAGCATTGGAGACCACCACTGATGGAAGGTCATTTTCCCAGAAAACACTTGGTATTTTAAATCAGTGCACCAATGTGCAGCGATAGGAAAGCAATAAAAATAGAAGATATATAACAACACTACAAGGGACAAATTCCCCTGAAGAGAAAGAGGGTGAGGGACCAGGAAGAGCTGGCTCTGCCCTCTTCTTGCAACAGGGGACACCTCTGCAGTCCCACAGGTAGTAGTGAGCCCCTTAGCAAGAGGAATGATCAATCTTTGAACTAAAGGAAAAGACTAACTTGTAACTCAATATTTTACTTACGAAAAGTGCCAAGTCCTGCTCTTACCTGTTTGAACATAAATGATAATAACGCTATTGATTAAAGTAGAATTATTATGGATTTAAAGTAGTCTAAGAGTATAATTTGTACCAATTGTCTTGATGGGTACCTATTTTTGCCTGAAACGCACGCTCTGTGCTGCTGTGCAATTACTTGGCGAATTGCAGTTAAAAACTTCTTGGGCTTTCAGAAGCTTTCTATAAAAAATCTGATTATGAAGTACGGTTTCAAACTGCAGCAATGATATCTGCACATCAGGCTATGATTTACTGCCTGCAAAAAAAAAAGAAGTCTTACTGCTGCTCTTTTTATACAATTAACATTAAATGTGTTGCCAATCAGGAGATGCTGCTGAACTTTGAATGGCAGAACAAAAACACAGGCTGAGATTGGCAGAGGCTCTGAATACAGGTACCTCAGGTAAACTAGGCCATCTCATTTTCTGCCTTGAAATTCAAAGCACTATTAAGCAATCAGTTAACAGAAAATGCATTTTTATAATCCATTTAAATTTTACCAGTTAAAGTTATTATCTCAGAAGCTCACGATACCACCAACAGTGATATTACAGCTGAAGAGATGCAAGTGAAAAAAAACTATTATTTTCTGTGGATACAAATCTGAACAGGTAACAACTAAATACTGTTCCACCCGAGTGGACAATGTTTTCATCCTATTTTATTTGTTTTCCTCATCTGTTTCTATAACCTACATGATACAAACACATGAGCCTTTATTAAAAGTTATTTAGCATCATAACAGATTCTCTCCAATTTTTCTATTTCACATTTCCTAAATATTATATAGAATCAAAAGTATTCATAGGAAAATGATAAGCTCATCTAATTTGAGAATAGTATATATAATTGTCCTGGCAGTCTAATAACTAGATTCTGAAGATAGGCAGTAGAAAATAGAAAATAGAAAAGTAGAACAATTTTCTGTTGCTCTGCTGACAGAGTAACAGAAAAAAAAGTAAAGACAAAACAAAAAACTCAAAAGCCCTATTTGGCCACCACTCAGTTTAAAATGATATCAGACACTAATGGAGAAAGTGAGATGTAGAATTTGAAAAAAAAAATTACAGATCACAGAAGTAACCTATGTCATATATGCCTAACATAGTGAAACTGGGATTGTTTTCCCCTAAATAAGTCTTCAGAAGGAATGTTTAAGGTGAAACACTTACTAATTTTCAGTGATCTTTACTGACAGCATTATTATTTGTCCAGGAAGACAGCAGTGTTGAGGAATCAGCTTTGGAGGGCTTTAGATTCACCCTGATTCTACCTGAGCACAGGATGACCTCTGAGGCACACGAGAAACTGTATCCCATGTGTGTAGAGAGACCAACAAGCTAGAGACAAATGCCCATTAAAATGATAATTTCACAATTTCTTTTGAATCCCCCATGATTATATTCCTTTTACTCTTCATTACAAAAAAAAAAAAAAAAAAAAAAAAGGAAGATTCTAAGCTGACTTTCAAGCTACTCATGTATATAGTCACACATTGATTTTCTTTTATCACAGATGACACAGATGAGTGAAGAGTTGAAGAAACGATAAGTGATCAAAAACTTCATATCAGCTTCAATAAAGCCATGAATTTGTGCACATTTAAAACAGTACTTGATTTTACAGCTGTTCAATGTGTAAATATAGATGTATATATATAAAAAAAATCAAAAGAACTTTATCCACGCATCTTTAAAGGAGTATTAAAACAACATAATTTTAAAGCTGTATAGTTAAAAATGAGAAGTCAAATATATCAACTAATGCTGATATAGGGCAACCTACTCAAACATAAATTCATCTCACTGCTGTATATCTATTACATACGTTTTACATGATTAATTTTTCCCTTCCCTCCCAAAAGCTTGTGTCAATCAGTATCGGTGATAAATGAGATGATAGTAATGACTGGCGGGTCAATATTTGCTGCAAACTGTTAAAACCTGTCGTGAACTTGTTAAAATTTTTCTTTTACTCTGAACCTTCTATAGGGCTTCTCAAAACAGATGAGTGCTTCATCATAGTCAAGCAATCTTTAAAATGGTCCAGCAAAATGAACTAGTTGACTGAGACATAGATAGACTGAGAAGAAAAATCCTATTAATTTTGGCACCCAACATGGCTCTAGTCGAATGATTTTTTTGCCAAGGTGATTACTATCTGGCATTTCATACATCCAAAGCAGCATTCCCATCGGTTTCAGTTGTAAGTGCTCAGCAAGATATTTAAAGAAACTTTAGGGCAGGTACTGAGAAAACGGAGGAGTGCGTTTACTAACCATTTCTGGGAAGTGTGACTTGATTAGCTGCCTGGTGCTACAAAGCAACTCCGGTGTAAAGGCAAGACCCGCGCCCGCGCAGCGGTAATGAGCTCCAGTGCCAGTCCAGCACCGACTCACGGCTTAATGACTTCCAGAAAAGGGACTCCCCAGCCCTGAGAGCTGCCTCCGGGGGAAGCAAATACGCACAGCAGGACTCACTATCCCCTGCCTTCCCTAATCCATCCTCTTTCTTTGTTCTACGCCATGCTTTAAGGTATTCTACACCAAAAGACAAGTCTTCCACCTCAGGTTATCCTAACGGCCTACCCCTGTACTTGCTGTTCGCGCAAGACCTCATCCGTTACTCTGAATTTTAGGTTTAAAAGGCCTATTGGAAGAATTAATGCTAACTATTTAGATGAATGCTCTAAAAAAAGACAATCTAATGAGGTTTTGAAGTGTGCCGATCGGGACTATATGTTTGTGGCAAACTGCTTCCTTTACTCAAATATTAAAAGTAACTACTAATGCTTTCTGTAGCAGCTCCCTTGAATAGAGGCTGCTACCTAATGGAGTTAAAGAAGTAAATTAAGAGGGAGAGATTTAGAAGAGTGACTCCTTTAAAAGCTGAACAAAAAACCTCCCTTTGAAAAAGTGTGCGTCATTCCTGATTTATGTTAGTTCTTCCCATCTGTAATAACACCATTTGTAAGGAGTGTGCATTAAAGGATTACTGGAGCTCATACCTGGAGAATGAGTTAATTAGGTTGAGGGGTTTTAAATAAAATATGCTGTTCAAAGACTCTAATATTTACCTGCTTAAACACCGTTAGACAAAAGAAAAACTGACAAAAGCAAAGCCAATAAAAAAAGTGGGAAACAGAATACAAAAATAATGGAAAACTACTGAGCATCTAAGCTCCACAAAGAGAAGACTATTTCTTTGTTTTTACTGTAGTGTCAAAGTAGGAGGCCAAAAAGACTCTAAACTTTATGAGTTCACCCAAATCAGCATAAACACATACAAAAAAAAAAAAAAAAAAGAGCAACAACTAGGAATTTGGGAACCTTCGTGTCACAGTTATGCTGCAGAAAGCCCAGTACAGTAAAGACATTAATGAGCAGTAACATTTTGGTGGGCTTGCAAAAACAAGTTAAATAATAATTGGCTACTTTATTTCCCCCAAAAAAATGAAATAGGAAACATAGGGAAGAAAAATGTCTGCAGTCTCGATTTCAGAGAGTAGCAATTCCAGGAGAGACTGAAAACCCAACCTCAGACCAAGTAAAACATTTTAAACTAGGGAAACATTTTTCTTTAAATTATCCCAACGATTTCTACATACAATTTATTGAGCAGGCAGAGCAAGTAGATGGATAGATTTTCAAGAAAAGATGCATAGTGATCAATTGAAATGACAACCACATTTAACATTATCAAGTATTACCTGAAAAACCATTTACCACAGTCATCTTTGCATCTGGCTGTCTAATGGTGCTTTTAATGAAAGAGACAAGCATAACTTAACTAATTACTTAGAGATATTGAAATCCATCACGTCAGTGACTTTTTAGCTCACATTTTCTTGGACCTTCGGCTTTTTTCCTTTAAAGTGAAAAAATGAGAATTAGGCGGCTTTCAAAGTAATGAAATATGAGGTCATATTGTGATAAATTATACCACTCAAAACTGAAAGTGGTTCTAATTAAAAATCCATCTCATTTGGAAGAGCAGCTTTCTAGCAGGAAAAAAAATGGAGATTCCTGTGAGCTCTGCTTTGGTTAGTTGAGTTATAAAGCGTTAGTCAACACACTGGATAGTGTTAAATGCAAAATGAATGCTGCTCTTGCTGCACAATCACTGCTGTCATTGGAATAACAGACTCTAAGAGAGGCTAACTGTTTTAAGTAAAGAATTCATCCTCCTCCTCTAAAATATCCTTTCATGTCATTCCAAGATTCTTGTACGGCTCATTCCCTGTTTTCCACTAGAGGAAAAAGCAAATATCCTATTTGCTTCAAACACCTTTTCCTCAAGTACATCTGCACCTTGCTTTTGGATGCAAGCTGATGTCTACTCCTTGAATTATAGAAAAGCAAGACAGCTGAGGTTGGACGGGACCTCTGGAGATGGTCTAGTCTAACCCCCTCACAGTAGGCTGAGCTACAATAGTTTGGAAGAACCACCTAAGTCGGTGTTGAATATAGCCAAAAGCAAAAGACATCGCCGCCCTCCCTGGCAAGCCACTGCAGCACCTGAAAACCCACAGGGTAAACACATTTTTTCCCTTATGGTTAAATGAAATTCCTGTCCAATCTCTCTGATAGGTAGCACAACCCTGTGGGAATATGCTTCCCATACTTCCCAGTTTGGATCATCTGCAAGTGGCAGAGGGTGCACTCTGACCCATCATCTAGGTCATTAACAGAGATGTTAGAGTATCGGATCCAGCACTGACCCTCAAGGAATAGCAAGGAACACTCAAGGGATGTCACATGCTTTCGAATGCATAACCACTCTAGATAATTTATCCACAATATCTGGATGAAAAAGAACCAAAAGAGGCTGGAAATCATGCACAGAAATAACATAACAAGGATACTGGCAGAGATACCGAGGAGAAAGGTTCTACTCCTTTCTCAAGAAGACTGCAACTTGGTCATCACCATTAATACAAAGAAATGCAGAACAGTAATGTGTTCTGTTTCTGTGATGGCCTTACCAAAGACTTCTATTCGTCTATTTTAAAAAGCAGTTGTTCAGGTATAAGTTTACCAGTTCCAGGTATCTTATTCCCAAATTGTAGAAAACCTAGGGTCTTTCTTCAAGAAAGACCTGTGCTAGGAAGCACATCACTTTTTCAGTTCCATCCCCAAATTCACAATAGCTACTGAAGTCTTACATATTCTTTAGTGGACCTTGCTATCTTAGGAACCTACCTTCCTCTATCTCAGTCAAGTGGTGTCCATTGCACACTAGCATGCTCTAAAGCTACTCCAGAGATGCTGTATTTGTCCTTACAGGTGAGTGTGTTTCAGGAGATCTCGGTCCCCAAACCAGGTTTGTATTTGCTCACAAGGGTGCATTGCAGCTAGTTCCACTCAAAGGAGCCAAGTACGGGACATAAAAGGAAACATGTAAGTTTCGCCCCATCATTACCTTTGCCTTACAGAAGTATGAATTACAACTTTTCTGCAGTTTTGAGGATTGTGTGCAATTTTGTAGCCATTTGTTAATGACTCTGTAATTTTTCTATCCTCAAGGACTGGACATTTCTCCTTAATTGTTTTGAAAAATCCCAGCTTGGCCCTTCACATTTCAATAATAATCAGAAATGGTGTTGCATTATCAAAGACGTGTTCTTTTGAAATGCTGAAGCTGGCAATGATGAGAGCAATTATACATTTTATTTTACAACTTTATACCTCAGTGTCTTCTTTCAGGAAAATAATGGATTTGATTGTTTGAAAAAATCTTAAAATACTTTATGGTTGATGCTGATTCTGAATACTAATGCAGTTGAGAGCAGCAAACAAAAATTATAGGAGAAAACTAACAGCTTTCACTCTCCAAAGTAGCAAGCTTTTATTATGCCAGCAGATAAAATGATGGGAGAAATGAACATTAAAGGCTTAGCTTTTCAGCTGCCCAGATTTGAGAAAAACTGCCATCAATCTGCATCAGGTATATCCATGCTAGGTAGTTTACTAGATTACAGTACACTATACATGAAGCTTGGCAAACAAAGAAAACAAATAGATGAGATTCCATATTTATCAACATAGTCTGTAGTATTAGTTCAAATCATTTAACTTTAATTCCACGTACTCTAAAATGTTATTTCATAGGTAATCCTAAGAGCAATACAAATGCAAGATAACAATAATAAAATACCTTTCTAAACAGAACAAGAAATGATTCCAGTCTTTGTTGGTATTTGCTGTTCAAAGCCAGCACTGGAAAGACAACAGACTGCAGTATATAAAGTGTAATGTAACAACATGGGTATTCTTCTCTCTAGTCTAATACTACTGAAGACAAGAGTAGAACAGTGTAGAAGAGAGAGAGAGAAGTGAACACGGCCCTCCAGAATTAAGGCAATAAATGGCTAATGGAGAAGGATAGATTTAGGCAGGTTAGCAGAACCAACAGGAGAGATGCAGTGGTGGACGCATGTTTATTTGGCAGACTTTCACAGCATTAGTTGAAGTAAAGCATGCCTAATCTAATGCACAAATGTAACTTTTAACAATTCATGTAAATGCATTAAATTTTATAATTGAGACCCAATGCTGGATTGAAAGAACACAGAACAAATACGAAAAGTAATCTAGTCATTCCTGAAAACTTTCCAATGAGAAGTAATATACAGTGAAAAGCAACCAAGTGAGGGTTTGCATAGGACACAAAGAGCAGATTCCAGGGTACTTGCCAAAATAGACCCAAACCCTCATGAACAAGTACTATTAATGTACAATCTAAGCCCTAATTCTGTGTGTAGCTTCAGTGTCACTTGGATTCACTAAAGTCACGTGTAAGGATGGGATGTCATTGAAGTCAAGGACTTAAATATTCAAAAACGGGGAATTTGAAGAAAATAAATCATTTGATCTTTTTATTGATGGGGATCTGAGGTCAAGTGAAGTTAAAGGGTTTGAGCAAGGTCATGGAGTGAAGCACACAAAGCAAATCCCCAAGGTACAGGCTAGTGAAGAACACTGTAACTATTCTCTGAGATTGCCAATCTATTAAAAATATGAAATGCCAAAAGATCACAGGTAACAAAGATACCAAACTGAAGCTATTGTAAAAGGTCATATGAAAATAAGGAATGGTGTCAGTGATGCTAGCAGTAAGCTAAACTGACTGGATCTCAAAAGAAACGAACAGATTTAAACAGAACTAGATGGTATCTCACTTGAAAGCTACACAGAGAAGACATGTGGCACCCTATGTAACAGGAGGAAGACCTACTCCAGTCTATTATTTAGAAAGTGAATAAATCAAAGAGCCTCCACTAAGCACTGCTGTATAGAAGAAAAGCAACACAAACAAAATCACCATGGCCAAACCATGCATGGGTAAGCAGGTAGCATCCACTCTGCTTGACTCTACGCAGCTGCGCAAAGTAACCCAGAATTTCACTGCCATTTTGCTGATGGCTCAGGCTAGAGTTAGCATTTGTTTTGCAAAAGATCTGCAGATTTGATGCAACAACAGCCTGTGTTTTTTCTTTTTTAGTGGAGTACTTCATGACAAAGCACAGCAGTATCTTCACACTTGGCAAAGAGCTGACAGGAAGGTTTCGAGCAAAGCTTCCCACCTCTGCTCCTCTTTCCCTATCCATATTTCCCCTCGCAGACGAAGATGTGAGCACTTCCCTTCCTCCCTTTCACATACCAGGGGGCTAACCGTGTTTGTGTGCAAGAAGCCAGAAGGCTCCCTTGCCTCCAGCCCGCGTGTGCCGAGTCCCAGGAGCAAAGGGCTGCACAGCGCAGAGGCAGTGCCAGGGGACACCGCCTGGCCCCACATCCCCCATGGGCTGCAAACTCGAGTAGAATGAACGGACAGCACAGATGACAGTGTCAACTATCAGTCCTGATCAATCTGGCTTGGATTAAGCAGGCTGCAATTTTCAACACCCCAAGCTAAATCTGCTGCTCGATTTTTGTGCTTTTGTGCATGCTCAGTGCATTTTTATAACTTGTGCAATAATCGTGACTTTAAGAAAAAGAAAGAAAAACAGAAGAGTAAAAAAGAAGCTGAATTGCTGAATGAATTAATTCCAAAGATTTTCATCTTAAAGCAAGTGTAAAAAATAAATGAAATTATTTTAATTTATTCTTAACATTGAAACGAACAAGTATTAGTGTAAATCTTTAGATATAAAAAGGATTCTATATCGATGGTTTTTTTCAAGACACTAGTTTTATTCATCCTTTAACTCCCTTTTTGTAATTATACTTTACATCACCTTCAAAGGAATGATCCTAGCTTTCTTATTCCATTAATGCATTCATTACTTCCATCAGCGAGCACAACAATGGCTTCATAGATAAAACCTTTCTTGAATGCTGCTTGAACACATTCAGATTGACAGCTGTCTTTCACGTTCTCCATTCCCGCAATGTCTCAGCATTACCTTTGCTGAGAGATAAATGACAGCTTTGCATAGCAAAAGAGCTGAGCAACTCTTTGGGGGGCTACATTTGAATTTTAGGCAAACATTCGCTGTTCTAAATACAGTGAAAATCAAAGATATACTGCTTAAGTCATACTATATAGCCTTCCTTTTCCTTTTCAAATTAACCCCAGGGTAGTGGAGGGAAGGTTTGCTTCCTCAGCCTGCTGGCCCCATCACATAAGCATCATCAGGTGAGATTAAGGATGCAGGCTTCAATGTTTCAGGAACCTGGCAGGGGTACACAGCTGACACGAGGTACTGCTGAATTTGGGAAACTATGTACACGCTTCATCTTAGTGGGGAGAGGGAAAGCAAAAGTTAAAGGCAGAAAGGTAGAGCACTACTTCTCCCTTCCTCTAACTGCATTCCTTCATGTAGGGTTCTTTGGCCAAGCACCATTTATTTACGAATGCCAAAAGTATGTTCAAAACAAAGAGCAGTCGTGTCATATCAAATCATTTTCAAGTAGGTATGATCAGAAAGGTTCTCAAGAGTGACTGCTCTAAAAGTTCAGACAGTATATCCAATCTTACCTTCCACATCTCTTTTCTTCTTAAGTGGCCCCTAATGAATTCCTATTGTTAACTTCCTTGGCAAAAACAGTTGAACAAATCGTTAATATCCCAATTATTAATCCTTCATCCTGTGTTGAATTAAACCTTACCCCGAAAGTGAACTTCCTGACATTAATGAGCCAGCCTGAGTTGCTGCTAAAATAGGAAGTATTATATAGTTGGCACAAAAAAAGAATGACCTAATCAGTCTTCAGAGAGGCTATCACAAGTTGCACACTACTGTCAAACACAATCACAATGAAACGCTGCTGTCAGCAGACTGGCTTTGTGACTCGCCGGGGTCGGGGCAGCCGCAGCTCCTGCTGGGGCTGTTTCTGGAGGCAAGGCCGTTTTCCAGGCGCGCTGGCTGCGGCGGCACGGGGCGGCCCCGACTGTGCGAGGAACCGAGTTTGAACCGCATAAAACTGCTCAAACCTTGTGTCTGCCTCATGTCTGCTTTCCAAATTCACTTTCAGATTCACTGAATGCAAATCCAATTCATTATATTTGTTCTTAAACCTCTCATGTTCTTTCCCATTCAAAGTTTTCTCAGTTAAACTTAAGTGTCTGAAGCAACAGGAATCCGTGTATCCTGCTGCAGAAAACTAACTCCTCTTGCTCCTCACTTGCATCTCATACACAAAACTCTCTCCTGCACTCTCTGGACATTGTTAATTTAATGGTGAACAGCATCTAAAGCATGAATGGATACTCATACTTGATGGGCAACAACTTGCCATCTTAAACAGGTTTTAATAAAAATTTCTCATCTAGCAAAGTGAGCTGTCATCTCCCCTATCACAGCATCACTTCTGAACAAATCAGACTGAACAGTTTCGCTATTGTGCACCTGCTATGTTTTCTTGAAGGCTGAACAATAATTACATTGCAGCAACATTTCTATCCTTACTCTGACTATAATAATTTGACTCCACAATGTCACAGCTTTCATCAAATGGGAGGAAACTTCATATTCCAGCTTTTATAATGCAATCTCTGATGATATATCTTTTTAAGCTTGCCTCTCCACTTTATGGAAGCGTAATCCCAGCACCTGTATTTTGGTGTATTTTGCATGTACAAGCTACACGAGCTGCCACATTTGCAGTGTGACAACCCATTCAAGCGCCCCTTTCAGGAGAGAGCTTTGACCACCTAGGACAACAACAAGACTGGATGGAAAACATCAAAACCATCAAGATGGTATAAACCAAAGAACACATCTTCTTTGAATTTAGGATATTTATCCTTTACTGCATTGCTGTCTATGGAAAGCTCTCCTTGCACTTAGGACATGTTCACTTCACTGCTTTCACCCCCCTTTCTATGAGGGCTGTTCTTGTCCCCGGTGAAGCCCAGGCAAGTTCTGGGCTTAACAGGACTTCTGGGCTTAACACAGCTTAACACCCTCTCCATACCTCCTCTCCGTTGGGATAGACAGGACTGCACTTGTCATAAGAAACAGGGCAACTCAGAGCCTCGTGAAGCCAGGTCCTACCTGCAGTACTGCAGCCATTCAGAACTGCTTGCTTAGGCCTACAGCTCTTCATCCACACCTCCTCTCCAGCTCATCTCATGAGCTCATCTCAGCTGCATCTGTGTGCTCAGGAAAAGGGCAGCAACACGAATAGACCCCAGACTCTGGGACACTCTGCAGGGACAGTGGCCACAGCCCCAGGACTAGCGCGATGCTCAGAGGAGAGCTCTGTGCCCCCCTTCCACAGCCAAGTCAAACCCAGGAAGGCCTGGGAAATCGTCACTGTAATAGAGATTTCTCTTGGTACACTTTGAATGGTAAGCAAGCAAATGAATTATTTAATCGTGACTGCAAAGAGAGCATGAATTGCTTTTATCTTTGAAGCCTTCAAACGTAAGGTAGGGGCACCATCAGATTTAAGCAACCTCATTACTTCAAATTGGATTCCTAGGAACAAATCCGTCTTTAGGAAGAGATTACATTTACATGTAAAATCAATTAATTCCGCAACTAAGATCTATTACATCTTCTCTCTTTAAGGCTCAGAATATTATTGTATTAATTTTGTTATTCAGTATTATCTGCAGCTCATCAGATGACTGAAGTTCTAAAATGCTATCTTCATATTCAGGACAGCTACTGTTTTCCATAGGCAAATCTGAAGCATTTGTATAAAAGCATTTTGAGTTAGATTAAAGAGCTTAAAAATCTTAACAGACAATAAAGAATTAATTCCAAACTTCTGCCTGAAAGCAACAATCTCACAGTAATGCTTTCAAAAACAAGACTTCAGTCTTGCTTTCAAACATTGGGGCTTGATGCTTCTCTTTCATTCTATAAATGATCTAGAAAACAAATAACTGAAAGAGAAGAAGCAGCAGTTCCCCATTCACAGCAGATTCTGTGCATGAATTTCAGACCCTGAAGAAACTAACAGCAAGGGATCAGAACCGAACAAGATTCACTGAATTTTATACTGCTA
>JAVCKT010029304.1:0-14761 GCA_032273925.1 Rhynchotus rufescens | reverse complement strand
CCGTGCGCTTCCCCGTGCGCGGAGTGGAGCGGCCCACGCGTGGAGCTGGTGGCCCCGCGCGTGGAGCTGGTAGCCGCGCGCGCTTCCCCGTTCCGCGCCCGGCTCCGGCGCGCGCGCGGCCTCGCCGCTCCCCAGCTCGCTCCGGGATCCCGCTCCCTGCGAGCGCCCTCGCCGCTCGCACCTACTCACTCCAACCCCTAACAAGTTTCTTTCTTCCCTTCTTTCTTTGCTTTCTCCTGTGCAGTACCGCCGCAGCTCGTTGCAAGCGCAGCATGTGAAGTGCCCGGCCCGCCGGGAAGGAAAGTGAAGCAGCCGGAAAGCGGGAGCGCGCGAGGCCTGGGCTGCCTGCCGCAGGTAACGCGTGTGGAGGTTGGAGGGCGGCAGCAGGTAAACAGCTCGCATCAGGGGAGCTGCCGCCTCCTGCGAGCGCCCGGGAGGCTCCTCGGCGCCCCGGGAGCCGGGAACGCGCCGTGTGAGCCGAGAGGAGGGTTATTTGTGAGTGGTGGGGCTGGATGAGGCTGCACGAGGAGTGAGTGCCCAAGGCCTTAAATAAAAACCAGGAGATGCCTTGGACTAAGGGCAAGAGCGCCCAGCTCGCCCACGTAGGTAGTAATGGACTGCTGTGCTGTGGCTTTCTGTGTTTCTTATCCCTGTCATTGGGCTACTGTGGAAATAGGGTGTTGCATCTCCTGTCTCTTGCTTTGGTGAATGTCTTTCCTCATCTTCCTTCCTTTCCCTTTAATAGAAGGATGTGCTCTTGCCCTGCCCTCCATAGCACTGCAGCTTGCCATGTAGGAATACGACCCTCTGCTCATCACTGTGCTGTAGGTGGGACCCAGCCCTTTGTGCTAAGAAGACTCCCCGAAAGCATTTATGGGGGTTTGTCTTTGATCTCCAAGCAGCCTTGCTCTGTGTGGTGGGCTTGGGCTCGGAGTCTTTTGGGGTTTGCCACGGAGTAGGTGCATCCCTGACCTGAGGAGTGGGACGCAGTGGGTTCTTGGGCTCGGTTCTGTTTGAGGTGGTATGGGGCTTTGTGGGATCTATCAGTGTCTGTCCCATCAGGAAGCCCTGCTGACTGGATGCCCTCACACTTGCCCTGAGGAAAACTGTGCCTTGGATGTGCTTGTAGGTCTAGCTGAGAGGACAAGGCAGTGGTGGGTCAAGCTTCAGCTGTGTGTGAGGAGCTCCAAGGAGGCACTGTCTTGTGGTGGCCGGGTGTTGCAGTGTAGCTTTCCAGGAGGGATTAATAATATCTCTGCAGAGTCCCGAAATTCCACGACTCCTCCATGTGCATTGGGATGTCTGAGAAGCTTCAGCCCCTGCACTGCCAGCCTGGTGTTTGGTAGAAGGGTTAAGGCTAATGGAAGGATTAGAACTGAATTCAGAGATTCCTCTGGAGGAATCATCCCATCCTGACATGGTCCCTTCTGCAAAACTTTGGTTTGGGCTTTTGCTTTAGCCTATGGTGTAGCCCAGTGGGTCTCCTCAAGGAGTCTTACTTAACTGGTGGACAACGTAATTGTGTAACAGTGAGAGAGGGTGCAGGGGTATCTTCCATAGCTGGAAGAACAGCAACACTGGGAGAGAGGTACGTCTTGTTACGAGTGTCTAAACTCTGTGCACCTCAGTCAGGAAAATGGTTGCTTTATAGTATATATTATGTACAGACTTTCTGTCTGTTACTCATGTGAGCATTTCCAGTGAAGTCAGTGTTCTTCAGAAACAGTAACAAGTAGGGCATAGAATTTTTATTATTACTGTTGATATCCTTTCTTTCTCCACTTCCAAGGTTTTTCCTGGTTCTGTGCCTCACTGCTTTTAATTGCAAACTTGAACTAGATTTATGTGTTATCAGACTGGAGAACTTCCTATGACTCTTGCCTGACTAAACACTGATATGCATAGGGAAAAACCTGAAGTGATGGGTTTTGAGGAAAGACAACATGTTGTCAAAGCAGAAGAAACATGGAAGAAAGTTTAAGAGTTTGTTTTGTTAATACTTAAAGCTAAGCTGCTTCTGTTGCTTATCTCATACCTCAATTTTTTTCTTTGCATAACCTTAGAGGAAAAGATTTGTCTTGTCCTTGCTCTTGATGAAATAATATTAAAAAGTATGCATTCAAGGGAAAACTGCACTGCAATTTAAAGTGCTAGAAATACTGAATACTTTTAAAATGCTAAAAGAGCTCAAGTCCTATCCTGTATGCAAAAAAGGGCCTTGCCAGTTCTGTAGAAAATGTTACCTAGAAATAGCTGAATCTTGAGGAACACCTAGTGTTCAAGTGTGGCAGATAGAGGCCATATGGACGTTTCCCTATGACTGGAGGAAAGAAGTAGAGATGAAACAGATGAAACAAAACAAATATGTCATAGCTAATAAAGAGGCTGTTTTTGAGAAAGCAGGACATGGTGTCCGTATGATTTTATGAAACATGGGTAATAGAACCCACTTACATTGGTGAAGAAATTGTCCTAAGGAATCTGTTTTCCATTCAGAAGCATTTCAAAGAGGAACCATGAGCAGTCTTGGAGGTAAGGACCCAGGGCAGAATGGTTGGCAGGAAACACAAACCTGACAGATTCTTCTGTCTTGTTGTGACTCCAAGTGGGCCGGCATTTTTGGTAGCTCGTTTTCCCCAAGGAGAGCAGGCTTCTTGCAGGGATGTACTGCAGGATTGTGATCCTTCACTTTGAGCTGAGGGCTGGCAAAATAACCGTGAAGACTTGTGAACAGCCTTGGAAAAATGATTTAATTCACATAAGGGCACAGATATGAGGCCTTTTAAGGTGAACAGAGCCATTAATGTAGTCAATTAAAGATTAACTGCATGAAGATGGGGTCATAAAAATGTTAATCCAGCATGTGAGGGGCTCTCTGAGTTTCACACTTGGTTTAATTAGAGCAAAGAATACCTCCTGTTTTCTGTAACTTCAAGTACAATGCTTGCAGTGTTCAACTCTGTCACAGAGGTTTCCTGTTCCCAAATAGGCTTTGCCTGCTCTGGTGTCAGATCAGATACAAGCAGTCCCTGGTGGACATGGCTCTTCTTTTGCTCTCTGGTCTCTGCTGACCTGGAGATAGGTGTTCACATTAGAATTTGAGAGCTACTAGAGTGGATTGTTCAGGCATTTGTGGTGGTTACGCTGCTCTCTTGATCCTTCTTCAACTTCTTTTTAAGAAGTAAGGTTGCTTATATTTAAGTGTTCCACCTGGATGCTTCCTGAGGGTTTTTAATACATTGCTGCAAGATTAAAATTGCCCAGGTATCCTTAAATAGTGGAGCAAAAGGCTTCTGGTGGCCAAAGGCTGGAGTTCAAAGCTGCATTTGAACTGTGCATTAAAGCTATATCATGGTAGGCAGTTGTCTTCCCCCTTCAATATCAGGAACATCCTGGATGGTGCAATTCAAGCTCTGTTCCTCTCCTTCCACTTTACTTACCTATCTTGGGCCACTGAGAGACACCAAAGGAGGAATCTGAAGCCCCCAGCAGTAGTGGAGCATTTCAGAACAACTTTATGAGGTCTGATTATCCCTGGTTTAATGCCTGGAAAACTGAGACTGAAATTTGTGGCAAATCTGGGAGAGTTGACAAGAGTGCCTGTCTGTCTGGGTGAAATAAAAGGAAGCTGTCTTTGGGAAAAACACAGACCTGCTCTGTATTCATGGGAAGCTTCCTGGGCTGGGTCCTGGCACTTCTGTTGTGACACAGCACCACAACTCGCTTCGGCGCAGCCGAGTGCAGCTCTGCAGAAGGAATAAAAATGCTGGTATAAAACTGCTGAAATAGGGACTTGCCTGGTTGTTAGCTCTGGGAATGAAACTGCACGCACAGCTCCGGGGTAGCTTGGTGCTGGTATCTGCCCCTCTGCTGCCTGGTGCTCCCAACGATAGGTCTAGATCAAGAAGTTGTATCAGTAAAACCTTTAAATGCATGCGAGTCGTTAGCCTAAAGTACTTGTGTGGAAACACTTATTGTGATTAGTCATTTTGCATCTGAAGCAACTTAAACTTTTTTTATGGCAAAAACTTCTGCATTAGAACTGCTACTCTTAAAGATACCTCGTCCCCAGTTCTGGTCAGGATCCCCCCTGCCCCTCCATCCTTGAAGATACTACAGTCCCACTTGGATAAAGTGATTTTTACTTTGGCTGGCTTATCTCTGGCAAATCCTGACACGCTGCCCTAAAACTCTGGTAGAACGGAGGTGTCCCAACCACCCTCTGCTTTCCTGGCTAACTCGAGTAGAATAAATAGGTTGATAGCCAGTTTGTAGGTGTGAGATGGGCATCATCTTATTCTGCGTGTTCATGGGAATTAGCTTACCAGGTATCCCTTTCTAGCTGTCTTGAATGCTTCTGTAGCATAAGCAGATATTGGTCAAACACTTTCAGTCTTACTATGTTCTTCCTTGGCCATGTCCTGTGGCAGGGAGTTCCACTCTGTGTGTGCAAGGAGTGAATGCAAGGAGTTTTTCTTCATTGTGTTGCCATTGTAGTTTTCTGAAGTAAGATGTAACAGTTGACTAATGATTTCCAAGGGTAACTGCCTCAGAGTGAGGGAAAGGATCTGCTGACAAGTTGGAGTCATAAATGCAAGAGCTCAGTAACTGTCCTTGGTGTTGTGTATTCCTGGGATTGTTTAAGTGAGTGTATGTGTAGTGCTTGGATTGTAGTTTAATGGAGACTTCATGGCTACTTTTTGAAATGCTGAGGATGGCAGCAGAGAGCTCAAGTATCTGCGTAGATACTGCAGAAGTGTGGAAATGGGCAGGCTGTAGCTCCCTTCCTGTGCTAGGGACTGGTACTGGGCTGGGGGCAGCAACAAAATTAACTTGTGTGCCAGAACGAATGCTCTCCTTCATACCTGTGACCTCCCAGAGGGGTAGAGACGGTCTTTAGCAGTCTGACAGTCTTTAACTCCAACAGCTGTGTCATCTTGCTGCTCTGATGGCTCTGCTATCAGCTGATCCTTCTGTTCCTCCATCGGGGCAAAGATCTGTGCCGAGGCCCGGGCGGGCATGTTCTCATGCTGCATTTCAAACACTCTTCCCAAGCCTTCCTGTCTTTCTCTTACTCTGTGAAGGCTTTACTGCCAGGACCAGCAAAGCAGGTTGAGTCTCTGGCTGACTATGTGCTATAATATTTCTGTAGCCATTTATCCTGGTTTTCTACTTGTCACGCTATCAACAGAGCTATCTCTGAAAATGAGAGTTGCCACCCATTAAATGGAAGCAACTTCCCTGTCTCTTTTTTTTTTCCTTTTGGTCAGCAAGACAGTTAATACTTTACTTTTTAGTAAAAAGGCCTGAAAAGCAAATAATCTGGAAGAAAGATAAACAGTGACTGTGAGTTAATGTCCTAGTTCTTGAGTAGTTTAGCAATGTGAAGCAATTTATTCTTGAGGTTGCCCAGACTTCATGGGGAGCTTCAGCAAAGCATGTTTAGCTAGGGTGATGTCTCACAGTGATGGGTTAAGTGTGAAGGACTGTAAACAGCTGAATTAAATTCTCTTTTTAGTTTTCGCTATTGGAGAGAGACAGATATCAGTCCCTGAATTGCAACTTAGAGGAGCTAATGAAGACACTGAAGTGGCTTTGAGTGGATGTGAGAGACTGACTCATGTCTGGGTTAGGAGAGGGAACTGCACCAGGAGACTTGGGGCTTGGTTGTGTTGTCCATCAAGTCAGAGCAGGAAGGGCAGCTGCTCTGAGATGTAATGGCTGATCTATTTATTTTTGCATATCTTCTGCTATGATGTCCTCCTGCTAGGACTGAAGCACCTAATTCTGAATGAGCTCAAGTAGTCTCTCAAAGGAGGTCAAACAAGTCAGATGGAGGGTGTAGCTTCACCATAGATTATCCACAGCAGCGAAGTAGTTAAAGTAGTTTATTCCCTTTCTCTCCTCTACCACCGGCTCATTGCCTCTGTGCTTTTCAATTTGCAGCCCCTTTGAAGCAGAGGTGTGTTTTTTCAAGTGGTTCGTGGATTATGCTCTGAGTTAGATGAGTGCAGTTATTTAACTTTTTTACTGGTGGTTACTTGAGCATCTTGGTAAGAGCTGCCTGGCCTGTAGTGCAGCCCCACAAGCGACTGCAGTGAGGTCTTGGGTAGGGAAGTGTCTTTCCCTTTGCCTCCAAGTGTAGGTGGCCTCTGAGTGTCCTCAGGCACTTTGGTTTTTGGAATCCCCCTCAGCACAGTGAGGTAGGAAGGAGTAATTGCAGGTGGAGGTGCTTCCTGGGGAATCTGTAGTAATGGAAAGGCAGAGACATTGGTGTACAGACAAATACGTGAAACGTAGGAAAGACTTGTGAGAGGAGAGGATACAATATGGAAGAGTGGAATGTGCATGAGGAGAGGGCTTCGGACAGGAAGAAGAGGTAGGAATGAGAAGAGAAAAATTGCAAGGGAATAAAAATGGGAAATGCAAGAAGCTTGGTAGAATTTACAGATGGGTGAATGATGTGTATAATGCAACAGTTTGGGGTGTCTCTTTTTAGGTTTGATGTTCAGTTGTGCATAAATATTTCTAGTTGTGATACTTAGAATCAGTTTAGTTACCTCTGCAAGGAGCTGGGAGGAACAAAACATAAATGGAGAAAGAGCTGCAAGTTATTATTAGAAGCTGACATATAGGTTCATCTCCAAAGCAAGTTCTATAGTAAGGTTAACTTGCCTATTTGTGTAAGGGAGGGGGGAAGCTGCAAAGTAGTAGAACTAAGTAGTTGGAATTTAACTCCTTTTGTAAGGATCTCTAGATTTGGGGTCTTTCTGTGCCCACATAGGTTTAACATCTGGAGAGTTTGTTTTCTTTCTATGTCTGTATGCTAATGAAAGGCATAGTTTGGTCTTGGAAAAATGACTTAGCAGGATGGGATGGTAACTGCTTCCAACTTGCAGATATGTAGAGGTAAAGAGCACAGGGCAATTCTGTATCCTGAAGGAGGCTTGGGAGGAAGCTCTTCAACCTGAAAACTGAATTTTCTTCTCTCCTCACTGGCCTTCACCTCCTGAACTCACTCAGAATTTAGACAACATTACCTGAGAAAAACATAGTTGATGGATCAGTGAGGGGAGATGACACTGATTTTCCAATAACTTAAGAAAATAGCTTTTTATTTCTGTCCATTTGGTTTCCTTGAGCAATCATGCACTTTGACTGATGCTTTAAATTGTTGCATGTGACTTAGCTAGAATATTTGATTCTGTCGTAAAGCACTTTCTTTTTACCATTCCTCAGAATGGGAGTGTCGATGCTGAAGACGGGCACAAATCAACTGGTGTTTCTTTTTATGTCATGCAATGTGACCCATCTCAATTAGAAAAACCTTAAAATTGCGTCATGTGATAGATATGATGGCCTTTGAGCCCATGGCTACTGTTCTGTCCTCTGTAAGACTTGGGACAGGAATGCTGATAATGTTTAGCCTTCACAGCAATGGGCACCAAATCTGGTTCCTGAGAGAATAAAATTCACACTGTAGAAAAATAAAACCCTTTGAGGGGAATTTCAGGGCCAAAAGCTATGTGAGCAGATGATGTGTCTCTTAAATCTGAAGTAACCTGCAACTAATTTTCTATAAATTCCTCTGAAGGGGAAAGCTCCTCTTAATACTCTCTGTAAATGATTCTCATGACAAAGCTGCTTGCTTAGATTCCACAAAATTGCAGTGGTCCTGGGGGAGGTATGTGGAACACAAAGGTAAAATACTTCCACTCATTACAGTCCCAGTGCTTAGAAGTTCACCTGCTGGAAACTATGTCTCTGTGGGAAGGTCTGTGAGAGAGATCAGATACTGTTGGCCTCTCTGAACTCTTCAAATATCTATTTTGGCTTTCTCCCAGCCTCTAAGACTTCTCCCCTCTTTTAGGAGCTGTTATGGGAGTGCATCCATCAGCTGACTAGGCATCTACATCAAAGGTACTGGCAGCTGTGTACCAGGTGCCCTGTGTGGTACCTAGTGAGAGAAAAGGGATTTGGGGATGAAACTCCTTGAGCTTTGAACATCTTCCTCAAGAGGAGGTGGACTGTGACCTAAGGTCTCACCTTTTTCCCCTTATTGATGTGGCTGTTTTTAGTGGGTCAAACAAACCTAAAGTCACGTTATTTTCATACATGCTGAAGTGTAAACATTTTCTTCCTGATACAAGATTAGATTCCGAATTATCACTTTATGTCTGTTTGAGCAAGACAACACTAGACCAGTAGTCAACAAATATACTGCAGTCGTACAACATTACATCTATTTAATGCCACACTTGGTGTTTTGGTTCCTATTGATTAATCCTTTTTGTTCATTTGTCTCATCTTAGGCAGAACAATTAAAACAAGAAAATGGATTGGGGAGCTCTGCAGACCATCTTGGGAGGTGTGAACAAACACTCCACCAGCATCGGGAAGATATGGCTCACGGTCCTGTTCATCTTCCGTATCATGATCCTGGTTGTGGCAGCAGAGAGAGTCTGGGGAGATGAACAAGATGACTTCATCTGCAACACTCTGCAACCTGGGTGCAAAAATGTTTGCTACGACCACTTCTTCCCCATCTCTCACATCAGACTCTGGGCCCTGCAGCTGATCTTTGTCTCCACGCCTGCGCTGCTGGTGGCCATGCACGTGGCTTACAGAAGGCACGAGAAGAAGAGGCAGTTCAGAAAGGGAGATCAGAAATGTGAATATAAAGACATTGAAGAAATCCGAGCACAAAGGTTTCATATTGAGGGCACCTTGTGGTGGACATACACCAGCAGCATCTTCTTCAGGCTGATCTTTGAAGCTGTCTTCATGTATGCCTTTTACTTCATGTACGATGGGTTCCGAATGCCTCGCTTAATGAAATGTAGTGCTTGGCCCTGCCCCAACACGGTAGACTGTTTTGTTTCTCGACCCACCGAAAAGACAGTGTTTACTATTTTCATGATTGCTGTGTCTAGCATTTGCATTATGTTGAATGTGGCTGAATTATGTTACTTGTTAGTCAAATTCTTCCTTAAGAGGTCTAGAAAGGCTGGAAATTCAAAACATCACCCCAACCATGAGACTAAAGAAGAAACCAAACAAAATGAGATGAATGAGTTAATATCTGATAGCTGCCAGAACACAGTCACAGGGTTTTCAAGTAGCTAAGGTGATGTGAATGTTGGTATTCACTCTTTTTGGAGTGAACTCCTTTCTCTAAAGGCTGCAAGTAAGATCTGTAATATTAAATAGCTTAAGTTGGGACAGACTCTGATGTAGAATTCCAAGTGCAATTTATACACCTGTTAAAGTCAGGGCAGCCTCAATATGTGAATTTTATCTAAGGATTAAATAGAGAAGTGTATTTTTTCTATGAATATCCTTACCAGTTGTCCATGGCAAGTGGGAAACCCACTACCACCTTCACACTGACACAGCTCCTGAAAAGCTGCATATGCAACAGCAATAAGAACAAAACTTTCCAAGCTAGATATTCTAGTGTTATAGACTTTTTGTAATAGTGATAGTTTTTACTTATGGACAGACAACTAAAATATTTTTGTAAAAATACAAGATTCTGTGTTACTTAAGGTGTTATAGTGAATATTTGACTGTTCTTGACCAGGTATGTGCAGATGTATCAATAATACCATACTAACAGAGGGGAGATAGCAGCAGGCTACATCTGTACAGCTTTGAAAGCACAGTGTGAGGCTTGGACAGGCGGCTCATGCAGCTGTACGCTGCCTGCCATGGAGGGAGCTGTGTGAGCTGGCCATGCTGAATGGGGCAGCTAGGTCCTGAGGGCAAATTCTAGCCTTAAAACTGCATGGCAATGTAGATACAGCCAAGGTAGATCAGCTTTAAGTATCTAGCAGACCTGATATGGATAGTCTTTTAATTCTTTTACTTGTATACTGCCAGTCTTACAAGAATGTAGGTAATGTTATGTAAATAGTCCACTTAGCATATGTTGACTTTAATGTATTAACTATATATTAACTACATTTGTTTCTTTATACTGTATCATGTCATAGAACCTTTTTGCTTTTGATTTATTTTCTTTTTTTTTTGCGGTAGACTGATGGTGCTGAGGTGTGAAACTAGGAGCTCTTTGCTTTGAAATATGTGCAAAAAAAAGACAAAAAATGGAAATAGGGTGAGTCTTCTGAATAAAAGACACTAACACTTTAACATTTGCCAATGGAATGAAAGTCTGTATGTGAATGCTTAAGTATTTTGTTAGTGACAAATAGCTATTCAAATAAAGCATTACTGCTTATAAAAGATTATTTTTTGCCTGGGGACTGTACATAATTGATACATTGCCCTTGTAGATGGCCATAAAGACTTGTTTGTAACCCAGCTGTATCTGTGGTGCCCTGATTTTCTTGCCTACACAGAGGTAGGGGCATTAGAGCTCTGCTGTGCATAGGGATCTGTACATTTTGCAGAGGGGAGAAATAGTTTGTTTTATACTAGCGTACTTGGTTTTGTAGTGGGGAGCAGCTCTTTAAAGGAACATGTGCAAGAATCAAGGAGCAGCCATCCCTAGATGGGGGATCCTCAACTTTGGTCCAGTGAGGATCTACTGCTCCCTACACGGGGACATGCTGTTGAGGGGTTTCTTGTTTCAGGGTTCCCTGTCCCCTGAGGGCCTGCAGGCAGAAGCAGCAGGAGTGCAAGACCAGCTGAGGGCCTGATCTGCTGCCTGCTGTTCAATTTTGGTCTTCCCTAACCTCACAGCAGGTTTCCTTTATTAATCTCTGTTGTGAAAGGAACTTACTGAGTGTCCACCAGCAAGCTTGAAGGAAAATTTACACTTGTGTGTAAACTGAATCTTGCTGTTTGTTAGATGAAAATATAGGCAGAAGTGGAGAGATGATGAGTCTGTCTGTTTTTGTGGGTGTTGTTCAGATTGTCCTCATCATCACACCCTATCTGAGTAGTACATATCACTAAAAAAAGTGTTATAAAGCTGTTACTTCAGTACAGCTGCTCCTTTGCAACCAGGAAGCGGCACCTTGGCAGTACCTGGCTACCCCATCCCCACCAAGTCTCCATCCTGTCAAGGAACAAGCCCATCCCCTGGGCACCCAGCTCAGACGTCAGCATTGGCTGCAGGGTGGTTATAGAGCTATTCTCATTCCAGACCTGTATTTCACAAAGTAACTCTGCCTATGGACTTTCATCCAAGGACCTCTGCAGATGACCTACCATATAGGGAGTACAAACTGGAGATCAGTTAATGATTATATCTGCTTAGGCCTTGTCACATTTAGCGATCAAATCAAAATAGCCCTATGCTAAGTGTCAGCAAGCCTGAAAGCACCTTAAGGCTTATTTTCATTTTCTCCAGCTGGGGCAAAGGTATCTTGGTATCTATTTTCTTGGTATCAATCACAAAGCATGTGCTTGTTAAACTCCAACCTGGGATATGACAATAGCTCTGGATACGACTCCAGGATATGACAATAGTTTATATCAGTTTTCTAGCAGTTAGGTTTTTCCAAACTTCCAGATAAGTGGAAAAGGGTGTGAACTGTAGTGCCGCCTGAAATGAAGTTGTTGCCACAAAGCTTAAATGAAGAAATGGGACAATCCTGATGAGTGAGCACCTTGTGCTGCACCATTACCAGGGTACGTGGGCAGGCGGATGGGCCAGAAGCAAACACACCAGGTCTGACCTGTGCCCAGGATTGCGATAACCCCAAGAGCCGCGGCAGATTTATTGACTCAGCAAGAAAGACCGGTTGCCAGAGAGGTGCTTGACGTCGACATTTCCTGTCACACCGCTCTGCAGCCCTCATCACAGCCACCCACCCGCCTTTAAGGCATCTCCTGACTTCTGTTACTGCCAAGGAAACGTCCCCAGGCGGCGGGGGACGCTGCTGCCTTACGACACTGCTGCCTTCTCCGCAGTTGCCGCCTGCTGCTCTGTGAAGCTGAGGGCAGCAGCATGAGGAAACTCAGCGCGCTGCCAAGAGCAGGCGCTGGTCTTGCCTCTCCGGCCTCCTCCTGCCATCCCCTCTCCAGTGGCTGTGGCCGGAGCGGGGAAGGCGGCTCTCTTGGCTGAGGCGGTGGTGGCTGTTTCCTATGGGGGAAAACTGAGCAGGTTTTGTTGGTTTCAGGCCTCCTCCCATGTCTCCCCAGTTGGGTAAGGCCGCCCGCCCCCTTCCTGCGGCACAGCCAGGATGCGGCACGGGCTGCTCTGCTCGCGTCCCAACGCCTGGTCCACGGTCCCACCGCAAATCCCTGGCTCAGGGTGACAGGCAGTCCCTGGCACCACCGTCGTCCCACATCCCACGTGGTAGTTTGGGGAGTTTCTGGAGTGGCAGCCGGTGCAGTCGTCACCGCCTGTCCCTGGCCGCTCGTCCCCACCCTGCGATTCCCGTTGTTCTGCCCGGAGCAGAGATTGCTCAAGTTGACCTCAGTGCCAAGGGCTTAATCAGAGCCTCTGGAAAACGTCTCTGACAGGTCCCCTCTCCCCTTGCTTTCTTATCCAGCAGCTGGAGCAAGGGAGAGGCACTGGTGGCCCTGCTGCTGTTACACAAACCTGCCCTTTATGCCGGCCCTGCTGCACTCCCTTCTCCATCCAGCTCTCCCTCCAGGGCCAGCCCCCTGTGACCAGGGCTTGGTTTTCCCTTCTTCCCACCCCTTCTGGATGGCGAGCGGGGAAGCACTCCCACAGCCGGCACAGGGCAGACCTCCGCTCCCCATTGCACAGGATGATTTTCTAGATGCGGCTGTTACCTCTGCCTCCCTTGCCGGAACAGGGCTCTGTAGCCGCCACTGCCTCCTGCCATTGCCACCTGCCGTGGCAGGGTGACAGTGCAAGGCGAGCGCCGAGGCTGCCGCCGCTGCCGGGCCCTGCAGCCTGCAGGGACTAAGGGCTCAGCGTAGCCTGTGCAGCCAGGGGGGCTGCTGCAGCTGGGATTCTGCACTGTCCGGGCTGCTCCTTGTCTTCCAGGCCTGGAGACCATCTCCACCTCCGCAAATGTGCTCTGAGAGACCTCGCACTGCTGTTACCATTGAGGGAACCTGCACCTGCTAGAGGCAACGCAAACCTGCCCCTGCTCTTTCAGGCTTGCATTTCAGGCCTCTGTCAGGCTTGCATTTCTCAGTTGAGGCACACGAACACAAACTGCAGGCGCCAGCTGCTCCCATGGGTTGGTTTCTCAGAGCAGCAGCATCTGGCGCTTTCTCTGACACAACAAGCCATGGCTGGTGGGTCTGCGGGAGCAGAAGACAGGGAGAGGCTCGTGCATGGGTCTGACTCAGCAGTCAAGTCCTAGCAAGGGCCCCGGCTGGCTCCGTGCTTTGTCCGTGCCAAGAGGCATGTGGATGGGAGCATCGCTCCCCACCTCCTGTCACCACCCAGGCACCATCTGCCCATGCACCAGGTCAGCCGCCTCTGCCTGAATCGCTGCTGCAACCTCCCTGCACCTCTCGACGCTCGCAGGATCACGTCGTCGGCCTCCCCTGGGTGTCTGCAGAGGTGCTGGGGCTTGATTCAGAGCTCCTCCCCATCCCTTGGAAAAGCCTTGCTGATCCACGGGCTTGGGCAGGCCTTGAATGAAGGGTGGAGCTCCTTAAAAACCCAGTAACACCATTTAGGCACTTTCTGTACAGCCCTTCTGCATCATCCAGCCCCATTGCACAAAGCAGCTCTTGGTTCCTGGCAGCATTTCTGCGAACGGGGCATATGAGTGTCCCCATCCCACGGGAGCTCTCCCCACACAGCCAGGGGGGCTCCCTGTGGGCACTGCTGGCTGAGTCACCCCTCTGGCACGGACTCACCCCCTCACGACCATTTTAGCTGTTTCCACTGATTTTCACTCAAGCTCCTGATCTGCCGGTGCCCACAGAACAGTTTGTCACTGAGAGGGGGAAAGCTTGCTGGAATGGTCTGGCTTTTAAAAATTTTAAGTGCCTTTTTTCTAGTCTTGCTTGGATGTTGGGTGCCATTTGCTTGTTCACAAGTCCATGCAGAGAAGCTTTAAAGAGATAGATCAGTGAAGCCATAGCATATTGTGTCCTGCTGGGGAAGAGCTGAGCTCCTGACCCATGGGGGCTCCTGATCTGCAAGAACCAGGTTATTTTATTCATTCAGACTGGGGCAGATCTGATTACATTCACTACTGCCATGTATGCATGGTGCAGCCTTTCTTTATTAGCTAAAACACACAGAAAACTTGACTAATCTCTCTTGTTATCTCTCCCCACCCAACCCCAGTGTTATCTTTTAAATGATGCATTTCCAGAGGCCAGAGCGTCTAGGAGACACCTGGGAAGTTCAGAGAGTTACTAATCAGCAACAACAATAATGGCAGTATTATATAAAGCACGACAACCACCTCAGGAGAGAATTGGACCTCTGTTCCTGGACGCTGCTTTATGATGTGTGAAAAGGCTTGGGAAAAAAAAAAAACACCTATGAAATCTTTGGCCCAGGTTAAGTTTCCTGATGTCCCTGGTGCTGAAGGTCAGAAGAGCAAAGCAGGACAGACTCATGCTGACCCAGGAGAGAGGTTCATCCTGGCTGGTAACTTGGGTTCAATCACATCTTCTAGGGAGGCAGGCAATAGGTGTTCAGGTGGTGTCAATAAAAAACAGCCTCCTGTTTTTTAATACAGCATGCTCCTGTAGAGCATCCTACAGATCCTTAAATAGTCTGGTTGAAGAAAAAAAAAAGAAAAAAGAAAAAACTTTCCCAGTTACTCGGTTTCCACTTTCTTATCTAGTCAAAATTTAACTATTTATTAACCTGCAAAGTTCCCCAGTGAGGTTAAGCTTGAGTGGG
>JAVCKT010029303.1:0-20565 GCA_032273925.1 Rhynchotus rufescens | reverse complement strand
GTTGCCATTACATTTGCCAGACGGATGACCTCACTCAACTTTTAGCAACAGTTCTTTGTGCCGAGATTGGCCCTTGGGGAAACTGGCTGTGCCTGCAGGCTGCTGCAAATGGATTTTTGGCCGCTGTGAGTACGGAGCATGTTAAACATAATCATGATCTGTGAAAAAAAGTAAGACTCTTCGGGCACTGCCCACTTTCCTTCCTGTCTGGGAGCTGGAATTGGACAGAGAGCACAGTTTAGCTCATAACTGAATAGGCAAAAAATGCAGTGCTGTGATACTGGTGATTCTGGCCTGGAAGCTGGATGGCTGGGAGAGCCTTCTGTCACAGTGTCACAACTGGACATGTGTCTGCCAGTTAACTGGAAGATGAAATCCAACTATGACCTAAGCTGTTGGGCTGAAACCAGCCAATTTCCTGGTACGAACCGCTTATATAATGTCTTAAAAGAGCTGCCTTGGAACGAAGTGTTTCTTGAAACATGAGTGAGTAGGAGGGGAGGGAGAGGGATCGTTCCGCAGAGGTTCGTCACTGATGACACGGATGCAGGAGGCTGTGCCCGCTGTTTCAGGAATGGTTGGGATCCCCAGGCAATGCCAGCGCTTTCCAAATGGTGGGATCTGATCAGCTGCTGGTATGGGAAGGAGATGTGATGGGAAGGAAGGTTCTCTCATTGATGCTCATCTGTTTGACCTGGGTTTAGCCACCTGTGGAAAGCCCAGTACCTGTTTCTGGAGAGCTGGGCTCTATTTCCAGCTTTGCAACCGAGCTGCTGTTGCCCACGAGCGTCATGCAGTCCCTCCTTTTCCTTGTGAGCGCTATAAATGGCTTCTTTTTGTGAGATTCAGGTGCTGTGGAGGACCAGCCCCTCGGAGATTTGGCTGGGAGGAGAAAGGTCAGTCTGCCTCTCAAATACAGCCCTTGGCATCCTTGGCTTCCTCCCCGTTTCCTCGTAGCCTGGGGCCGGAGCTGCCGAGCCCCCTCCAGCCCAGCCTCCCTCGCGAGGCAGCGCAGCTGGTTCTGCTGTCACGAAGCAGCTAGGCTCCGTCAGCATGGGGAACCCGGTGCCAAAAAGCTGTCACCTCCATCCTGCGTCGCTGTTTCCGCTCCCTGCGGGCGTCTTCCGTGCAGCTCATGACCCGCCGCCGTGTCCCGGGCGCCTGCCAAGTTCGGGAGGTGGTGGCAGCCGAAATCCTTCGGGATGCAGGGATGGGTTTTGTTCAGAAAGTGTCCAACGAGCAGCGCAGGAGCTCCTGATGGCTTTGGGGTGTGCTCAGCACCATGAGGACCCCCTCTAGCACAGCTGGGGCTCTGCTTTTCCCCATCTGTGACCCCCTGGACCACATGTGGGTCCCGATCCTGGCAGGAATGACCCTGCCTGCTGCTGCGCTTGGCTCCTGCTCTGCAGCAGGCTGCGTTGTGCTGATCCCCTGCAAGTGCAGGGACATCTCCTTTCCTTGCCCTCCCGGAGGAGCAGAGTCTCGGGAAGGCCCTGCTGGTTTCAGAGGATGCTGCTGTTTTGGTGCTGGGGATGGCTTTGTGCTCGGTTGTGTCTTCCTACTGAGTTGTCCTCCTTGCCCGCAGCTCTGCTGGCCCCAGTGCAGCACGAGGGGTCCCCAGCTCAGGCACCGGCTGTCGGAGGAACCTGGGCAATGCGAGAGCAGCCTTTGCTGCTCCAGCCCTGCATCTCTACTCAGCACAGCTCGAGGCAGCTGCAGAGTTCCTGCGAGATGAGAGCTGGAGGATAAGGAAGGAAAAACTCCCAGGATGGGCCCAATGGCAGGGACTTAAAATCCCCCACACATGGGGTGATGGAGAGGAATGATTGGACAGTGGTACCTCCGTGTTTGCCACGTGTCTGTTCTTCTAGAACATGGTCTGCAGTGAAACACCATGACAAGAAGCCCCCAGCACTTCCCACCTCCCTGGCTTGCTCTGCAGAAAAGCCCCTGGCCGTGATCTCCTGGGATATCGGTGCGCCAGCGAGCTATTAAGCAGATTAAGGAATTGTTTTAATGCCACTTGGTCTCTTGCTTAAGGATCAATGCACACCTGCTGGGTTATTATTTTGTAGATCCTGCTTGTTTCCTAAGCGAGAGATGATTTGACCTGTGTATTTACGAGATGTGTTTCTTTCCTTCCCTCTATTATTTATGAAATCAATGCATCTTAAAAAGGAGCACTCTGCAAAGCGTCTGGAGCGAGGCGTGCTCGATGGGAACGCAGAATGTGCCTGCTGGCAGGGCTCCTGCAGCAGCCCCGTGGCTCCGAGGAGGAGGAGGAGGAGGAAGGAGCCTTCCTGAGCACAGCATCTCGGGTGAGGTGGGGACAAACAGGTTCTTGCCCAAGCAGCTGCACAGCTCATAGTGGAGCAGGGCAGGGTGTTTCCTCTCGGTGTTCAGGTTGGAGAAAGGACCTCAGCCTTGGGCTTTGCGCCGGTGTGGTCGTGGGCTGGTGTCAGCCAAGAGCCCAGCTCTTGCCCTGGCTTTAGCAGGCGACAGCCCAGCATTGACCTGCTTTCTGAGAGGAACCTAAGCCCCCAGGAGAAGCAGCTTTTTGCTTCTCAGCTGGCCCCTGTAGAGCAGTTTTTCAGTGGCAGCTAGGGATGTGGATAGAGGCATCTCCTGCAAGTGTAGGAGCAGAATGAGGGAAAACGTCTGCTCGTTTTCCCCTCTTTCTGCACCTTTCCTGCTGCAAATGAGCGTCTGCTCCCGTAGTGCCCCAGGGCACGAGCTGCATCCCAGCGGGATGCCCGCTCCGTCTGACAAGCTGAATGCCTCGGGAGCGCGGATCCCTGTGGAGGAAATCCCTGGAGAAGGGCCCAGAGCCCGAGGCGGGCTGCAGGGGTCACGGGAGGAGAGGGGAGCCGTGGAGCAGCGGGCAGCAGGATGAGGCCTGGGGATTTCGCTGCCCTCCCTGCCCCTTGGCTGTGATGACTTTGCTCCGGGTGCAGTTGAGCAGCGGGTTTCGGAGGTTACATTCCTTGCTGCAATTACCCCTCGGTCCTGCCTCCCGTTCCTGTGCTTCCTTAGCTGCCAGGCCGTGGAGGAGAAGCAAAGATTAAAGAGAAGGGTGGTGATTATAGTTAATAGCAGAGAATGTTCCCATGGAGTCTGGGGACGGTTTCCCTTCCCTCTTTCCCAGCCATTGAAGCCAAGGGGAGCTCTGAAGCTGCCCGTGCTCCTCTCGCCAGGACTGTGCAGCGCTTGGGCACGGGAACAGCAGGGAGTTCTGCAGTGTCTGTGCCAGCTGGGCACAAAAAAAAGGTGTCTTTTTTTCCCCTCATTTTGAGGAGGAAGCCCCTTGGCTGCTTCTGTGAACGTGTTGCCTTGTCCCAGCATTCTGGCTACTCCAGGAACTGGGAGAGGGCCTGGCCAGCCTACGGGTGATCCTCAGAGATCACCCTGTCACTGGTGCTGCCACTGACATGTGTGTGTGTCGCTCCCAACCTGGCTAGTGCTTAACAGGAGCTGCTGCCTTAGATCTCCAGACTGTCCCAGCCACGGCACTGACCTTTATTGCAGCTGAATGTCACAAAAATCAAACACACCAGGTGTATGAGAAGCCTAAGTGGGGCAGCCCTGTGTGTCCTTGTCATCCCTGCTGCTGCTTTGGGATGTGCAGCAGTGCCGGTCCTTGGCTCCACTGCAGACACTGCAAACTTCCTTCCACCTGGAAAACCAACCTGAGCTGGATCCTGGGCACGGTGGGTGTCCAGAGAGCCCGGAGGAAGCAACGAGGGACGGTGGCTGCTCTTCCATCCATCCGTCCATCCAGCCGAGCGGAGGCCGGGCAGGAAGCAGCGGATAATCCCGGTTTCAAAGGCTGCTCCTTGCAGAAGAGCAGGTTCCTTGTGCAAGGGCTGGAGGCTGCGCAGAACCTTCCACTGCCCTGCACCAAACCGCTCGCTGCGGGCTGCTTCCCTCGGCCTTTGCAGCCCCAGGACCAACCTCTGAATCGAATCAGCCCGTCTGCTTTACCAGGTAATGGCCTGCGGTGTGTTTATCTGTCCCACGTGGCAGCGGGTAATCTGCCTTTGCCCTGTTCCAGGGCTTTGAAAGTCTGCAGTCTGGACAGGCCAGTGTGGGAGTTCTCTCTTCCACAGGAAGGAAAATCTAGATCTAATCCAAAGGGCTTTTACAGCAAGGGATTTAACCCCTTGGTTTTCCTTCTCTGTGGTGCAGAGCATGCAGGATCTTTGCAATCGTTTATAGGGCTGTTGTGCTGGAAAAACTTGCATGAACAGCATGATTCCAGGAGGCTTTTCCTGGGATTATTCTTAATTTGGTGCTCTGTTCTCTTGCTGTGCAGGGGTGAAGCCCGTGAGCTGGTATAGCCCATGGACGTGACAGCACGTGTGTGTCTCAGAGTGATGGACTGAAAAGTTGTCACCCCTCCGTAGTGCAACAACCAGGTAAAGCAGGAAACTGGATCTGGGAAGGGGTGGTTGGACAGGTGATTGATGGTGAGGTCCTTGCCCAAGGGAAGGGAACTGTGTGGTGAAACGCTCTGGAGTGTGTGGGTTTCCGACTGGGATGAGCCCATGGTATAAAGGACAGGCTGGGACCTGTGCCACAGCTTGCCCCATTGAAGGGTGCAGAGCAATAGGGGTGTAGAGGAAGGAGATGTTGGTTAGGAGCCATCCCAGCCTTTCTAGATGGGCTTTGTCTGTTAGTCTTCCTGTGGAAGAGGCTTTTCTTTAGCTGGAAATGGAGACAGTTCCTACTGTTCCTCTGGGCAAAAGGCTTTGGAGGCCACTCCTGTGAGCTGGACCTAACTAAACAGGGTTGAAGAACCCTGTTTGCTTTAGCATGTTGGTCTCGCCAGTGGGTCTGGCTCTCTCGGCCATCCCAAGACCATCTTGGGCAGCGTTGGAGATGCTCCTCTCCTCCAGCTGGGGCTTCTTCACAGATCTGCACACACACCCCTCTCCTGGTAGGTTTCTGAGCCCTGCCACCTGATGAAAAGCAGCACGTAGGCAGCGTGTCATGTCATGGCAGCGTTGTGCAAGCGTCTTGGAGATCTTTGTCAGGGCCCTGGGAGGTGAGAGAGATAAGGCTTTAACCACCCCATTGCACCGCAGTCCTGACTCACTGGAAGGCGGAGGGACTTTCCTAAGACCGTGTAACCAAGGGCTGCCCATACGTGGTCACGCTGCATCTCCAGCATCTCCCACCTGCCCGCAGAGACCCGGCTTTGCTTGAACCTGGCCGGTTAGGCTGCTGCCGATGTTGGAATTGCAGCGTGGCTGGAGCATCCAGCTGTCTTGCTGCTGTCTCCTGCAGCCCGTGTGGAGCTCTGTGCTTTTGCAGCTACGATATCTGAGCTAGCCAGAGGCTGGGCCAAGAGCAGCACCTGTGTTCTTGTTTCTCTTGGCCAGGCCATCCCACACCACCCTTAGGCCTTGGCCTGCTGGAAGGCGCCGGATGCAGACACGGAGCTGCAGGCACAGTTTGCTTTGGCCCTGCGCTTGGTGCCTTGAGTTGAGCTGAGCCCTGCAGAGCGAAGCCTTTCCCTGCCCTAGCAAGGCTTGGGGATAACGTTCCTGTTAATGGGGTGGTGCGAGCAGAACCTCCTGAGCTGAGGAAATGCCCAAGGCCTGCGACTGTCAGAAAGCTACACGGAGGAGATGTGGCCGCGTTCCCATCTCCAGGAACACGTCCTAGGAGGATCAAATGAACGTGGCTCCTTGAAGGCTTCAGAGGCAAGCCCTGAAGACAGGTTCTCAGTCATCCGCATCCCTCCCCGGTGTCCCTGTCTGGCTGAGGAAGCCTCGTGGCCCTGGTGGGACGTGTTTGGTTGGGCCCCGTCCAGGTGCGGAGCTGCGTGTGTTGCTTGATTTCCTGCACGCCTTATGGCTCATCTCAAGTGCTTTCCCAAGAGGCTTTCCTGTCTCCCACACCGAACCTCCTCCCTTGTTGACTCTCCGCAATCTGGTTTCTGCGCTTGCATTTTATGACTTATTCTTTCCCTCCTTTTCTCCCAAGGGTTTGGCGTTGCTCAAGGGCTTCGCTGGGGATCTCTGAGCAGGGATGGATCCGTCTCCTTTGTCCCACATGAAACCAGCTTCCTTCTCATTCCCTCTCCTTTCATGTGCAACACGACTGGTTTTCTCAGTGGTATTCCCTGAGGACAGGATAGGATTTGTGAATCCTTTGGTCAGACTGTTTGAGATCTCCCTGTGGTGCTTTTCTGCTTTCGTGTCCTGAGTGTCACAGAAGTTTTCCCTCTCTGATCCAAGGAGCGAAGGCCTTTTTCCTGCCAAATACCGTGCAGGAGTGACTCACCAGGCACGTGCCCCTCGGACACTCAGGATTTGCTAGTGGAATTTGTTCCCAGCAGTCACCCCTTGACTCGAGCCTTGGTAAGTCTGCTGAGCCCACCTTGAGCAGTGCTTCCTTGGTGCTCCTGGCTGCACGTCTTATAAAACCAGACCTAATCCTGGCCTATTTTGAGCCTTCATAGGGTTATTTCTACCTTCAGATGCTGCATGAGCAGCGGCAGAATGAGAGGCCTCAAAAGCACTGCTTGAGATGCTCACGTAGCTGTGTTTGCTCAGTGCCTAGTGTGGTTTCCTCTCCCAGCATGTTCTAAAGGAGACTCAGGAGCTTCTGCTAAACACCGTGCAAATATGTGTTTAAAAAAAAAAAAAAGGACGGGCTGAGCTCTGCCATGCAATGTATTGCTTGGTAACGTGCAGTAGTGAATCTGCTGAGATAAGTCCGAGCTTGATAGGATCTGCCCTGGTTATTCACGCTGGGATGGATGACACCCAAACTTTCTCTGTTTCTCAGGTGGCTCCGGGCATGGGAGGAGTCCTCTGCGCTGGCAAGAAGGAGCCAAGAGGACAGGCCCTGCAGTGCCTGCTGGCCTGCAAGCAGCGGGATGCAGGAGCTGCCTTTCCTGCCCCGGAGCCCGTGTCGCTGCACGAGGCTGCAGAGCTGCAAGGAAAGCAGGAAGGCTTGTTCCCTCCATGGGGAACAAGCAGGGACCTAAACCATCCCTAAGACAATAAGCTGCAGGTTGAGGCGTGCACATGTGTGTGCATTCCCAGGGCAGCATTCCCTTCGTTTTGTGCTGTGCATGTGGAACACTTGCGCCTCTCACCTTGGCCTCGTGGCTGTAGGTCACCAGAACAGGGGTCCTGCTCCCAGCAAACCTTTTACAGAAGGGCAAGACAAGCCTGGCACGTAGGGGAGCTGCCAAGGGGGGAAGTAGTGGATTTTTATCTTGCTTTTGTATCTCTGTTCTTTGCAGCTTCCACTTCTGGATCTGGGTGTGTTGCAGAGAACTCAGAGGATGTGGTTGTCCAAGAAAGCCAGAGAGGTAGAACAGACACCAGAGGAAAGCCCTCCTGGAGGACACGCGGGAAAGGAGTAGCCATGGCCAGCTTGGAGAGGAAGGGGAGCTCTCCCCCAGGGAGAGCATGGGATTGAAGGAGAAACCGGACACCCTGGGGAGGAGAGGAGAGCTGCGATGAGCATGTGAAGGTCCCATCTCTCCTGGGGCACCCTCTGCCTTGCCCTTCCCTTCCCTTCTGGCTGGCTATGGGCTCCCGAGGGCTGGGGCTGCTGCTGCCTTTGTGCTTTCTCCTCCCTGGGCAGATGATCATCTCATTCATGATAAATGAATGAGATCATTTCCCAGGAACTCTCCCGTGGGCAAGCCCCTCTTCCCTGGTGCAGTATTTATTTTGCAGGATTGATGCACCTCTTTCTAGCTCATTCATGCACATGAACACCAGTAACGCTGCCTTTTATCTGCCCAGCTCCAGACCATGCTCAAAGCCTCTCCTTGCCGTGACTCATGGGCAAGCCCTGGAGAAAGCAGATGTGGCAACGGAGGAGCCCGTCCTTTTCTCAGGGCTTGTCCGTGCGCTCCGTGTGAGTGAAAGGAGCAGGTTCCTCCTCGCAGGACACTGGCACGAGACATTTCCAAGTAAGTTCTTCCTGCCTTTCCCACCGGTGTCACCCACGTCACCAGAGCATCATCCCTCCGTGGCTGCTTGTCCATGGCTGTTTACTGGGAGCAAAGGGTGCTGAAGGGTCCTTTCTATCCAGAAAATGCCTTCTAGGTGTCTGTCTCCCCTGGAGTGCCAAAAAAGGCATCTGTTTTGCATGGGGAAAGGGGAGAAAATGCAAAATGGATGTTTCTTTTTAGCAGTCCCACATAAATCACCAAAAGGCAGAGAGTTGATTTTGCCAGCCCTGGTGCTGGCCATGGCCTTGGGATGGGGCTGAGGAGGGCGATTTGCCTCCTCCCGTGGATCCGAATCCGTGTGACCAAAGTGCTGCCTGTTTGGAAACCTGGTTGCACAGGATCCTGTAGTGCTGGGACCCGAGCTATGAGACTCCTTCCTCTTTGAAGCCAGGGTCAATAATCCGTGAAAACAGAAACAGGAACAAAACAAAATCCAGGCAGGAACTCCTCCTTCCTCTCCGCTTCCCCAGGGAGCCCGGGATGGGGCCCACGTCCTCACTCGGTCTGTGCTGCTGCTTCAGGAACAGCAGCGAGGGTTTCTAGCAGTGTGTGCTCTGGGTAACAGGCCCCTCATTGCTTTGTGCGTCCCCTTGGGATGATGCCACGTGCTTTTTGGGGATGCTGCAGCTCTGAGCTCCTCGAGTGGGAGCTCTCCAGCGGTGGCAGCAGCTCTGGGGTCCCTGGGAAGCCCTGCCGTGGGGCCGGGAGCTGTTGCATCTTGCTGCCTAATAAAACCCCGGCACACCTGTGCAAATTTCCCCATAGCCTGCGGCTTGGGTGGAGAGGTGTTGGATCATTAAATGACTCTGCTTAGGAGCTGTTTGGAGATGGATGGTGTGAAATCAGGCACAGGGAACGGCGGTCGTGTCCGGACCGTCCCCGGAGCATGTGCGTGTCTCCAAGGAAGCCGCTGCTTGCGGCGCCTCTGGCTCTTGGTTCCCGGCCCTGAGGGGCAGGCAGGGCTCTGCTTGCTCCTGCCTGATCCTGGGCCCTGGGATCTGTCGTTTCACGGGGCTTGGAGCCTACCCTGAAAGGGCAGGATGGGACACTTCCAAGCTCGGGTCAGCGGCTCCTGCTAGGACAGGAGCTTGGAGGGGTTTGTGGGTTTGGGGCCCTGATCCCAGTCTCACAGTGCTCGTCCTGAGGCAGGTCCAGTCCTGCTCTGCACAAACCTCACTTTTGGAAGGGCCTAGAGGAGCCCAAGGTCTGTTGGTCTGTTCAAGTCCTCTGTCTTCTTGGAGCAGTGCTGTCTTCTGACCTCCTCCCCCTGGACTAAAATCCCAAGGAATTAGGAAGGAGGCGGAGCAGGAGAAGAGCAGCAGGCTATTCCAGCCCCACGGCTGGACAGGATGGCCACACAGAGACGTGGATCCCATGCAGTGTGGCTGCTAGGTACCGACTGAAGAGCTCACCTGAGCTCACACAGTGCCGAGCAGAAGTGTTCAGTGGGAATAAGCAGGACATCAGCAGGGTTTTTCCCCCTGGTTTATCTGCTGGCCACCTTTCTGCATCGCTAGTGATCTGTCGGACTGCAGCGGTTCCCTTGCTCCTGGTTGCAGGGCTCCAGGTTGGTTTATGAAGCTTTGTCCCCCATGTGTGTGTCAATAGGCACTCAGAGGAGCTTGTTTTTCCTCCAGGGTCCTGGCTATTTTCCCGTCAGACTCCAGTACAGAAGGAATCGTTCCTTTTCCCCCGTTTTTCCCAAAATGGGCTCTTCCCTCCCTGCGCTCCCGCTGCCTCCTCGCAGTTCTGCTTCCAAAGCACCTCTCAGACTGGAGCATCTGTTATCTCCAGCTTTGCAGCTCTCAGACGTGCCTTGGCTTAATCACATGCTCAGCACTGCAGGCTGTGGTGCGTGTCCAGATATTCCGCAAGTGCCGGAGCCGGGGCCTGGCTTGCACGGATGGCGTTAGGACTCTCAGGCTGCTGCTTTCCATTTGGGACACCGAGAACCTTCAGAGGGACAACTAGAAGAGCTGCTGCCCTCTGCAACCTGCTGCGGGGAGAAGGAAGTAATTAGGAAAGCAGGGATTGATGATTCCTTCAAGGAAGGCTCTGCTTGCGTGCTGCCTGGCTGCTAGACCATGCCCACAACCTGCTCCGCTCCACGTGAAGTCCTCGGGCCGAGGATGGTCATGGTTGAGCTGGGGCGTCTCCTTGGGCGTCTGGCTTTAAACCCAGCCCCGCGGGGCCCTTGTGTCCCCCCCGGGCAGCGTGAGCGAATACTTGCCAGCGGGGAAGCCGCGCTGGACTGTGAAGGATATAAGATGATTCGAACACAAGAGCTGATAGTTTCAAGTAACTGGAACTCAAGCTCGCCGTAGAAAGCGGTATTGTCCCGCCACAGAAATCCTCTGTCCAGCAGAGCGCAGCTGCAGGGGAAATAAATGCTCTTCTCTTCCCTTTCTTTCTCTTTTTTGCGTTTTGCTGCTTGTTTGCTCGGAGCCGGAGCCCTGCCGCGGGCGCTGCTGCTCCCGGGCGCTGCCGTGCGCAGGGCAGGCTCTGCTCCCACCTCAGCCAGGGAGCCAAATCCCAGGCAAAGCCACTGGCGGGTGCGTTGAGTTGAGCCTAGGCCAAATCCCGGCCTTGCTGAGGTTCAGTGGGAGTTTTATCTCCCATCAGGGCTGCAATGGAAGGAAGTGGCTGCTCCCAACTCCACGGTCCCGCTGAAACCATCTCTCGTTATAGCAGCAGCTCCTTCCTGAGCGTAGTTGGTGCCAACGCCAGCTTCTGCCAGCCTCTATTTTGGCCCTTGGCACAAACAGCTCGGGGACAGGTTTATATTTGGGGTACGGAGCCGGTGACGGTGACGTTTGCCCACGGCAGCCTTGGCGTGGAGTGAGGGAAAAGCTCTTGGAGATGAGTTTGCCTTCCTGGGTGTGTTTTAGGCGGGTAAAAATATATATATGTGTTTAAAAACCCCAAAGTAAACAAGGGCAAAGCCCAAGGCAGTGTGCCTGGCAGCAGGATCTGGGTTTCTTTTCATGTGGTGATGCAATAGCCTTGTTCAAGAGGCAAGTTTTTGAAATATTGTCTTTAAAGCTCCCTTTTCTTGACTGGCTTTGAGCGAGCGAGGCAACTGGGCGACTCTCCAGCCAGTTTTGAGGGTTTTTTGATTGGGGCAAAGGGACTTCTTTTTGCCTTTATGTTTGAAAGAAGCTTCTGGTCTAGCTGAGACCCACACCCTGGGTCTGCACCCACGCAAGGCAATGGCATTTACAGGCCGCATCTTCATCCACTCAGTTTTGGGCAGGACTGCGATGTTCTTTTCCAGCTTGTAGCTATCCTACCCTTCAAACAAAAAAGCAACCAAAAAAGAAGCTTTTTTTTTTGCTAAGTAGTGTTTATATGGCCAAACACCCAGCGGCCCGATCCCGTATGTGTGGATGTGCTCCAGCATCTTCCAGAGGCCACTCCTACCACCCCCGCAAATAGTTTGCGGATGACACGAGGAGGAGGAAGATGTGGCCAAAGGGAAGGTTTTGGCGTGAATGAGCACCGAGGTTGTGAATGGAAAAGGCACCCGGAGCTCTGCAGCTACCCCTGAAATCAGGGATTTCGTGCTGAAACCAGGGATTTCGTGCTGAAATCCGGGGTTTTGTGCTGAAATCAGGGCTGCTTTTGCTGCTGGCATCCTAAAGGAGCTTCATCCTGGAATATTTATATGGGATGTTGTGCAGATTTCTGCTCTTGGCACCTCCCATGGCCTCACTTTAAAGCCCAGAGAAAGCCTGGGAGAGCCTGTGCACACTGGAAGTTTATCTGCATGCCAGTAAAACCCTGCTGGTGGTAAGGGCTTTTCTAGGCAGATGTGGTTATTTTTTCCTTTGGGAATTTTATTCTCTTGGTGGTTTTTATTTTTGGTATTTTTGCTGTTTTTCAGGCATCTTCTGTACAAGCTCCTCAGGCTTCTCCATGTCAATCTGCTCAATCCCGCCCAATACTAACAAGTAGGTGCTTATTAAAAGGGTTTGAAAAACGAAGGCTGAAATGAAGCTGTGTTGAAAACAAATTGTGCCGATGGGGAATATGGTTCAAACCCCCAGTCTTCCTGGAGGAATTTCTTCCCAAAACATTGGGATGGCTGCGCGTTGACTCTTCTGACTTCAGCTACGGATCACTTGTGGTTTGGGCGAGCAGCGTGTGGCACTGGGTGGGTGTTGGATTGCAGCTGGCCTTCAACCCCAAGTGGCCTCCTGGCCTGGTGGCTCCAAGTGTCCCTGCTCCGTGGTCCCCGTGATGCTCCCGAGGGCTTCCCAGGCTCCTGGCTAATGATTCCCCACGGGAATTTGGGGTTTCGTTGACATGTGCTCCTCACAGGCCTGCTGCTCTCCCGGGACCCCACCACTCTTGACCTGAATATCCAGTGTTTCTGTGCTTCAGTTCTTCTCTCTGCTGCCCATAATTAAAGGCAAACTTGAGGCAAGGGAGAAGACGGTGCCAGGCCCTTTCCTTGGTGGCATCATGTAGGCATCATGGAGAAGGGCGGTTGATGTGGCTCGAGGAAGAGCTCAGTCGCTGATTTAACTCCACAGGGACCTCATTAGCTTCTCCATAGGGCAGCAGTGGGGTTTATTCCTCATCCGCTACCCAACTCCAGGAATTCTGACTTCTGTTCCTGTAAAACCTTGGAGCCCCTGGGTGAAACTGGCCACCAAACCCAAAAGGCGGGCGAGGAGGGCCATGTAAACATGGTTTTCTTTCAAAATCAAGGTTTTGCAGGGAAGGCTGTGGGCAGAGCAGCCTCTCGGGAAATTTCACAAGGTTCCTGTTGATTTCCACTCTAAAGCAGAGAGGTTTTCCCTAGCCTCAGTTTCACGTGTCCTCACTGTGACTTTGGCAATGCTGGTGTTGGCATCTTGGGCACTTCGGGTCCTTCCTTACAGGTGGGTACAGGTGAATTTTGCTTAGACATGCAGGGTTTGGCCTTCAAATGAGAGAAACGTGTCCAGTTTCCCATTTCAGCCTGGACTCGAGTGTTTGGGGTGGTCACCAACATAAACGGGTTCCCACCTTGGGTGTTTCGTGATGGGCTGGAGCTCACGGGGCCTCTCCACCCTGCTCTGAGCCACCACAGCTGGAGGAGCCCTACGTGACGTGGGGACGATGCAGCTGCTGCTGCTGGTCAATTAGAAGGACATTAATGGGATTTTTAAACCACAGAGGTGCCCAAGTGTCTTTGTTTCCCAGGAATATCTCAACCCTTGATCTGAAAGATAAGGTTCACCCTTCCCACTGGGAAGCTGCCACTCTTGGTACTGCCAGCATGGGAACAGAGAGCGGGTTTGGGCTGTCGCCTCTCGCTGCTGGAGGATTATTCTGCATTTTAACACACTTGTTTCCCTTTAGGCAGCTTATCATGCTCGGCTTGAGGAAGAGGAAGACTGGGAATGTCCCGGGGAGAAGGCAAGTGCTGCGTGGCCTTCACCAAGGTGCAAGGGGTCCCTGCTGTCCCCTTCCTGAGAGCCCTTAGGGGGAGATGCCCGGGCAAGAAATCACTTCTATGAGTGAGCAGGGAGGAAAGGGGCAGCGTGGCTACTGCTTGCGTTAGTCCGGACTTAGGCGAGACTAAATCGAGTTTGCAGGAAAAGGCTCCCGGTGGTGCCGGTGCCGCGCTGGTGCGAGCAGGACGGAGACTTCCCTTGCAGCTCTCCCGAAGGACGCTGCCGTTGGGATCCGTAGGTGATTCCTAGGGACAGGAGAGGACGGGCAGAGCCTGCCCCCATGCCCAAGATAACTTTGGTGTTACCGCTGCAGCCAGTGGAAGGGGATGTGGGAGTCAGGACTAGGCTGAGAACCAAGGTGATGTTTAGGATGTCTCCATGTGCACTGGCCTCCTGTCACCTTCCCTGCAGGTTTTCAAGGCGCGGGGCTGCTCTTAAGCTCCCCAGTTATGGGACCAGTGAGTTTTCCTGCTTCCTGAGAAGGGAAATACCGGTATGAATGTGGAGCTGCGTTGGCAGCAGAGCCAGCGTGGCCGCCTAACCAAGTGCTTAACCCAGCAAGGCGGCCAGGCCTGGGATGGTGACCACAAAGGAGAGGCAACGCAGGGAAGGGTGACGAAGAGCGGGGTGGCAGCAGGAGCAGGAGATGATGGGGTGACACACGTGAGTAAAGGTGAGGACGTCTGCACCGTCAGTGGAAAGTGGCCCCTGCTGAAAGCTCAGCACGTGCCAGCAGGTAACATATGGTTTTGGGCTTGGTTTACTTGTCCCAGGGCCCATCTCTCTGATCTGTGCTTTAGATCAGAGACTTGAGAATCCTTCAGCATGGGGAAGTAGCTAGAGAGAGAAAAACAACCAGAAAGGAAAGGGAAAAAGGACAAGTGTCTCTGTACAGTATATTAGAGCAATGCTCAGTGCCTGGGGATAAGGCTTAGAATTAACCCTGTGCTTTCAGGTGCCTCTCTGCCCCGCGAAGCTTCAGGCCCGTGTGTGAGCAAGGAAGTGTCGGGAGCAGCAACGAGCTGGAGCCAGACCCTGGGGCAGAGCGAGACGTGAGTGACAGACCATACAGATCACACAGCACATAAGCAGCTTTGCCACCGTGATGGAGGCTGTAGAAGGGTTTAGATATAAGGAAATACTCTTAAGTGACCTTTGCAGCCCAGCCTGGCCATGCCTCGGAGTCTCCTTTACTCCCAAGCGCTGCCTTGTGAGATGATTTTATTCCAACGGGCAGAAATGAGGGGTTATAAAAGCAGAATTGTCTGAGATGTGAAGCTGCTGTTTGCTGCTGCTTGGTCCTGCCTAATTCATTTTTATAAGCAGGCCTTTAATTCGATTTGACTCGGTCTCATTTCTCCCTCTGCTCCCCCTGTGCAATTCAAGCCCATTTGTGTCTAAGTTACTGGCAACTAGTATAGCAAGTTCTAGCCAAACATGTATTAAAATAAAGCTGCAATCTGCTGAAAAACAGGTTTTAAGATGGAAACAAATAATTAGAAACATACAAATTAGTGTATGTCTGACAACAGGTTCGGCTCTGCACACATTCAAACAAAGCCATAATCGTGGGATACAGATGATGAAAAACAGAGGCAGTAGCTGCAGTTTCAAATTCAGTGGCTCAAAAGGAAGAGCGTTGGGAGAGGAGCAAACCTGGGAAGCTCTGCTGGACCTGGGCACCTCAAATGGGGAGTCCCTCCTCACGCTGCTTTCCTGGCAGGGCAGGACCTGCGGCTCTTTGGTTGTGAGTCCCATTCCCACCGGCTGCTCCAAACCATTCCCAGCTCCTCCATCCCCTGCACGGGAGGGTGCAGGAGCCCCTTCTGCATCAGACTCCAGGGAGCTCTCCTCGGGGAGGAAACACAGCTGGAGTTGGGGCTCGTGTGTCCCAGGATGTGCTGGAATCACTCGGGAGTGCTCCTGTGTGCCGGGGTGACGGGAAAGGAGGGCGGGCGAAGCAGCAAGTGGGGGGCTCTGGGGGTCCCGGGGGAGCTCAGCAGTGCCCTGGAGTGCAGGGTGTCCCACGTGGGGACTCACAGGTGGGGACTCCAGCTGCTTTCCGAGAGAGGCCATGGAAACTGCGGGAACGCGGGCAGGTTTCCAATGGAAATTTCAGTGCCGTGGGCTCTGGGAGCGCTCCTGCAGAAGGGGCTTGTTTCCATGAAACGTTCACGCTTCCTTGCGTTGGTATTTTCCAAGAGGGAGAACAGAAACGTTCCACTGGAAAGGCTGAGCTGGTGGCGAGCGGCGCCTTCCCGGCGCGGTGGTCTCGCTCCGCACGGATGCTCCCAAGAGGAGCGTGCAGGGAAAAGTCTGTCCTCGTCCCTGCTCTGAAGGGAAGGAGCCAGGACCAGTCTAGCTAACTAACCAACCAGCTAACACGCAGTTTCTTGTGCTGTCCCCTTCTCCTTTAGGTGGAAACATGCAGAGTGCCCGTGTCAGCTTGGGTTGAAAAACACGGCCGTGAAAAACTATGGACATGAGCTCTTCCTGGCCCCGTTACCAGCCCGGGGCAAGTCTGCGGCTCTCCAGCCTTGCAGGCAAGAGATCTGCATCCAGCTCTTCCCTAGAGCTCCGTGCTGGGTTTGGCCGTGGCTCGGCTGCTCTGAGGACAGTTGTGCTGCCTGTGGTATTCCCAGAAAGAGGAGCTGCTTGGGACCAGGTGTGTTTAATACCCAGTTAATATAAGGCACGTTAATATCTATCCTGGGCTAAAAAAGCTAGGAGGATGGACACAAATACACAATATAGGCTGTGCAAAGCGGGTTTATGAGTGCCTGGGGTTTGTTCTTAGTGAGCGGCAGTGCCCATCCCAGGAATGATACCATTCAGCACAAGTTAATCATCCTTGCTCATCCATACGGTGCGCTCGGAGTGGGAATGAGTCACCCGTGGCAATGTCTGATGTCAGGGAATGCAGCGTGCCGGATGCGATGGGGCCGGGAGCAGCAGCACAGCCCGTGCATCGGCCTCGCTGCGGGCTCTTGGCTTGCACAGGGGCTGGGCTTGCCCTTTAGCTGCCCAAGGGAGCTCCTAAAGGCATCGAGGAGCCTCTGCGTGGGGCAGGAGCTGCCCCGCTCTGTCCCCAAACTCCTGTATTCCAGAGCCGAGGACACCTCCACACGGTGTCCTGTCTATTGGGCACACGGATAATTTTTCTCCACTAAGCAGCTCTGCCACATTATATGGCACTATTGTTTTAATCACATCAATCTACATACTTAATCCCCTGGCCTGGGAATGTTTAATTTTTCATTTCTTCATTCAAAGAATGAGTTAAGATTCTGCCTCGATATCAGCTGTTCCCTCTTAAATCAAACATTATTACCTGAAAACATTTTCTTTCAGCACCGGGAGCCGCGCGCTTGGCGTGCTCTGTTTAAATGTCACCATATGAGTTACTGGAAGTAATTTCAATATTTAAAGACCTAGAGCACAAGGCTCATTTCGTTTGGGAAGGCTGAGCCAGCCTCGCAGCCGCCGCCGCGGGGAACGGCTCAGCCTGGCAGCTCCCCTCCCTGGCCCGGTTCTTTAAGGCAATCGGCTGCATTTCCAGCATTCCCAGGCTCTGGCGCCTGCAGGGAGCACGCCTTGGTTTAGGGAGACCTGTGGAGATAGAGGTTGGTTGCTCCAGGTTGGGATGTGGGGGAGCCTGTGGCTCCAAGACCATCCTTGGCTTCCAGGCGCCGTGTTTTATCTGATGGAATTTTGGGCTCCCGTGCAATGTTCCCGTGGCCCAAATCCCGCTCGTGCCGTGTTTGCTGTGGCTGTGGAGGGCCCGGGTCCCAGCCCAATTTCCAGGGCTCAGGAGCAGGTGAATTGCTCCATGCTGGACTGAGCAGGAACCGTGGGAGATCCTCCTCCTGCAGCACAGCAAGGCAGGAGAGGAGATAGGAGGGACAGGGATACACAGGGATTGGAGGAGGTTGGAGCTGCTTCCAGGGGTTGAGCTGCTTGGAGGAGTCCCAGGAGGCAAGTTCCGCTAGGAAGAGCAGCTCACAAGAAGGGGTGGATTTTTAAGGATCTCCCCGCAAGGGATCCAAGGATGTCCGGGTTCGCTCTCGCGGCTCCTTTCCTGGGAGCAGATGGAAGGCCTTGCCTGGGCTGGGATGAGAGGCACGAGCTGCTGAACGCCCCTGAACAGGGCTGAGCATCCCTGTCCTAAGCGTAGCCGCGAGCCGGGCAGCGCTCGGTGCTGCCGTCCCCATTCCCGGCCCATCCTGCTCCATCACCCAGGTATCCCAGACCAGGGCCCCATCTGCCATGTAAGAACTCTGCAAATTGGCTTTCTTTTTGCACACAGGCAGAAGCAAAAACACCCTTTCCTGTAGAAATGCAGAAGCCTGAAGGCCGAGGCCCGGGGAGGCAACGGAAACGCAGGAAAATCCCTTTGGACACGAGAGCTTCTTCACTGCGAGGTTGGTCATGCGCTACAAGGGCGCCGAGGGGTTTCCATCCTGGGAGCTGCTGCAGCCCTGGGCTGGATCCTGCCCGGAGCAGCCGTGGGTGAAGCGCTCCCGGCAGCTCCGCTGGGATGGTGCTGGATGGCGCCGGGGCCGCGCGGGGGCCGGCGAGCCGCGTCCCTGCTGAATATACATGAAGGCGAATGTAAATGCTCCGCTTTCCAGGGAGTATTTTTACCCCGGCTCAGTGTTAATGTTGATAAAAATAGGCACAAATTAGTGCAGGAGTAGAACACAAATTTGGGCTTTTTTTTTTTTTTTTTTCCCCTTGGTGTTGAAACCAGCATCTAGTTCTCTACCAGGAGTTAACTCTTAATGGAACATGAGGTAAAGCAGCAGCAAATGCCCTTCCATGGCAGTTATTTAGGTAAGCTCCCACCTCAGTTAAATAATTAGGAAGGAAAGCTGGAGTTAAATTAAAACCTTTTTTATTTTAAAAAAGGGGGAAGAAAAGAGTGAGTCAGTCTGAGGAACTGGGCGCTGCAAGGTGGATGTTTGCCCCGAATCAGTCCACCTCCCTGATCCCAGCCGCCGGCAGTGGTGCCGGAGGTGCCTGCAGAGCAGGCAGGGACGCCGTGGCGTGGAGAGCTGGGATTTCACCCGGTGCTCCCCGGAGCTGGTGAGGAGCCGGCTGAAATACTGCTGCAAAGCCCTGCTGTGCTCAGGGCCTTCTCGGTGCTGCCGGTCCATCGCGGATCTATCGGACAGCACCGTCCTCCGCGGGTAGTCACAGAATGGCTGAGGTTGGAAGGGACCTCTAGGGCTCACCCAGTCCAAGCCTCTGCTCCAGCAGGGACACTCAGAGCACAGGCTGCATCCAGGTGGGTTTGGAGACCTCCAGAGAAGGAGACTCCACAGGCTCCCTGGGCAGCCTGTTCCAGGGCTCTGTCACCATCACAATCAAGAAGTTCTTCCTCACATGGAGATGGAACCCCCTGTGTTTCATCTTACACCCATTGCCCCTTGTCCTGTCACTGACCACCACCGAGGACAGCTTGGTCCCTTCCTCCTCAGGTGTTTGTGTGTGACGGCTAGTGACCACAGCACTAGGGCAGGCGCAGACCCCAGCTTCCCAAAAGGGGATAGACGAGGGTAGGGACGAAGCCGAGCCGTGCCGGGACACCCTGCTCATGGTGACGAGACCCCGTTCCTGCCGCGGGAGGGCACGTGGCAGAGGGGGGGCCTTTGGGCAGGGTGCTGGGAGGATCCCTCGGGGCCTCCTGCTGTGTGTGTATGAATCACAGCAGCTTCCCCAGCAACCCGCAGCAAAAATAACCGGGCCGGGAAGTGGGTGCTCGGGTCCTTCCTCTTTCCCGGGTGCTCTTGAGTCATGCACATGAAAAAAAGCCTCCAGGACGAGGCCGTTATTTTGCTGATGGCAAAGAAATCCACGAGTGCCTCTGAGCGCGGTCCCCAAGCCCCTTCGTGTTGTGAGCGGGGCACTTGTGTGATCCCCAAGGAGCCATTCCCCTGGTGCCAAAGGGGATTTGGAGCGCGGAGGACCACGGGATTGTGCAGGTGGGAAGGGACCCCGGGAGGTCTCCAGTCCCACCCATCAGCCCCGTTGCTCTGGCCTCCGGGACCTCCAGTGGGGGAGATTGCCTGGACTCTCGGCAGTGGTGACGTCCCCGTGGTGACAAGGGACTGCGACAGAAGCAGCCCATGCAGGAACACATTTCATGTCTCCTCCCACCTTAGCCATGGAAAGAAGAACCCCATTTCACAGTCGGAAAATGCTGTATTCCTGGGAAATGCCCAGGTGCTGAAAGCCTCTGGGACCAGAGCACTGGCTTGTGTGAGAAGACACCTGAAGGACGGGAGGAAACCAGACCAGTGAAGATCTCTTGGAGTCCCATTGCCACAGCCTGAAAGCAGTGGGTATTGTGTGGAAAACACACACACAAGGAGTTTGGGCTTGAGCAGAATACACACCATGAGTTTGGATCTTTCAGGACAAAGGAACCCAGACAGGTGGGAGAGTGAGTGGAGCCAGGAGTGGCGGGAGAGACTGCGGAGAGCCTGGAGTGAGGGACACAAAGGAGTTAAGCGACCTGAGGTGCAAACACATGGCGGGAGGCACCGAGCTGGGTGCAGGCAGCCGGGCAGGCTGTGACTGCTGAGTCCCTTGGCCAAGGGGGAAAAGAGAGGGCCACCATGGCCGGGAAATCAGGCTAAAAGGGAGGCAACCTGAGAGACCCCACAGGGATATGCCTGGTGGACTCTCCCTTTATTCAAATGAAGTTTTGGGTCTCCTCTGTCTCCTTTTAGACATTCAGTTCTTGACAGCAAGACTTTTCCCGCGCAGTATGAACAAGGGAGCGGCACCATCAACAACCCTGGACGTGCAGGTAAAAACTTGTGTTTTGAAGCTCAGTCTGCTCCGAGGGGGAACACGGTGCCCAGTGATTAATTTGCAACCTGCCCTTGCCCGAGCAGGAGTCAGAACCGGCTGCGCTCGGGCCTGCCCAGCCCCGAGGCGGCCCTGAGGGTCCCGGCGGGGGAAAGCGCGGGAAAGGGAGCGCGTTCCCGCGCTTTCCTCCCGCTGGGGGGCGTGGCTTGTGCAGACCACGCCTCCAAGAGGGATTTAGACACGGTGGGGGCGTGGTATGAGCAGGACACGCCCCATTGTCTCTGTGGGGGCGTGGCGCGGGAGCGTGACGTAAGAAGGGGCTGG